>JABUQX010058890.1:40000-52500 GCA_015478945.1 Trachelipus rathkii | reverse complement strand
TCACAATAATACTAAATTTCAAATAAACTTTTGTTCTTACCAACACTATTTAATTTCGCTGGAGGATCCTATTTTCCTTTATCAGAGGAGCATTCTTTCAACATTCTTATCATCAACTGAAGAACTTTTTCTGAGATTCAGAACTTTCTGAACAACTTATCTCTGGGAATTATCTAAAAAAAACTATTAGATCAACTCAATTTACAACAGCTTATTCAATCACCGCAGATATTTTCTTAGATTTTTGAAAAAAGAATTCATGTTATCTTCTAAATGTTCAAATATTTTCCAAGTGAAATACAAAATTTTTGCAACTAAATTAGGTTCAAATCAAAGCTGGAGTAGGTTGCCAGGCCTTTCTCCAATACCAGAGTATTATTTATATATAGTATATATATAATAAATATATAATATATATATATATATATATATATATATATATATATATATATATATATATATATATATATATATATATATATATATAATATATAATATATATATATATCATATCAACTTAAAATAATTTCTTTGATGTAGATTTTGGTTTTTCTTTGTTCTTGATCTAGGCCTCTATATGAGTTGGATAATAATTTACAAATCATAAAACAAATAATGATTTATTCAATAAAATATAACTAACAACAGTCTCCCCTTAATTGAGATTCTCTCTCTTTTTCTTCGTAAGTTCAATGAGCAATCACGGCCTTTACCTGTGTTAACCACCTTGCCAACTTATTCTTTTGAAAATCTTTGTAGGCTGAGGAAAGTCGATTCTGCTTGTTGAGGACTTATCCTGAAGTTTTATCTCACTTGCCTGAAAGTTTGGTTTTCTTGCAATTCGGATTTTTCGTCTTCTTGGAATTAAGGCAAGTTGGAGTAGTGAGTCCGAGTGATAATGAAAAGAGAGTGGGAGAGAAAACGGTAGAGATGTGCTCAACAAGACAGGAAGAAAGCCTTTTAATACAAATTTGTTACGTGACTTAATGTTCAAAATTTTTTCTTTTCGCAAACACAACCCCGGGACTATGAACATAACTTTTTAATTGCTGATGTAATTGATCATAATTGAGGGTGATCTATATATATTATATATATAATATATAATAATATATATAAATATATAATATATATAATATATAATATATATATAATATAATTATATATATATATATAATATAATATTTATACTCTCACCTATACATCACTAATCACTAATATCACACCTATATATAACATATAATATATATATATATAATAATATATAATTTATATATTATATACATATTATGTAATATTATATATATATGTATATAAATATATATATATATATATAATATATATAATATATATATATTCATATATATAATATATATATATATATATATATATATATATATATATATATATATATATATAATATATATATTATATATATAATATAATATATTATTATATATCATACTATATAATATTATATATTCTTAAAAAAGACTTCTAAGAAAATTCAAAAATCTTACTACAAAGAAATCACCGAAGTTTTTAATTATAAAATTATAAAGAACAAAAACTTAGTTTTAGGTTTTGATCTATGAGCGCAAAATTTTGATAACGGAAGGAAACGTCGTTGTTAGGGAAATTACTTTACTAATTTCAAAAGCATTAATTAGGATTCAAGAAGATTTTAAAAAATATTGATTAGCAATCATTTGAATGAGCAACTTACAGGTTAATTATTACTCAAATGGTTATATATATAGTATATATAATAATTTAATATATAATATATAAGATAATATATATATATAAATATATATACTATATATATATAAATAGTAAATAATATATAATATATATATATATATATATAATATATATATATAATAAAATATATATATTTATATATATATATTTGTATATATATATATATATATATATATATATATATATATATATATATATATATAAAAAAAAAATATATATAAAAAACAAATATATATTTTATACATCTACACACAAAACGTAAACTATATGTTATGGTAGGTAAAATATCCTTGGCATCTATAATATTTTTATTAACTAGTACATTCACATAATTTTTCTTTTATCACGATATTAAAATATATTTAATAACATTTCCTTAATTTATTTATTTACAAAATATACACTAAAAGCACAAAATTTAGCTTTAGCCTTAGGGGGCCTCTTCAGAATTTAAACACAAGAAAATATTTTAATTAATGAAAATAAAATTATTTAAAAAAATTGGTTGTTTTCAATGAATATCCTTCTTCTTGATGTTTCCTAAAATGTTCGAAGTAGCAATAGAATTTTGAATGATGTAGAAGATGATGTCGCGTGAACCTGTGAAGCTTTAATGAATTTAGATATTACTGACACTAATATTTTCTTGTCTTTAGTAGATTCAATAAGATAATGGGAGCTTGCTTCTTTTCATATTGATTTTATGGTTATGTTCCGACCGATGAGTGGTCAAAGCGGAATTAGTCATTAATTAAATCCAATTTATGCTGATTAAACCTTCTTTTTATAGTCATTAGTTTCTCCTATGTAGGCTTCCTGGCAATCGTGGCAAGGAATTTTGTAAATGCAATGGGTATTATGTAATTTAGATTTTGGAGGCTTAAAAAACTTTTTAAGAGGAATTGTATTTATTGTTTTTGGAGAAGCAAATATTCTTTGGGAGGTGTTGTTTAATCTTAAAATCTAAATTATAAGGAATAGGAAGATATGATAAATTTGTTTTTGTACGGGGAGGGTTACTATTATATTTTGATTTAGCTTTGTACTAAGCTGAGTTTATTACATAAGGAGGGATATTTTAATTTTTGAAAATGTAGAAAAAAGATATTTTGTTTCTGTAGAAAGATTAATAGGTGAACAGATATTAAAAGCACGAAGATAGAGAGATGTGAGAGTATCTAGTTTAGTGTTAAAAGTATGAGAAGAAAACCAATGAATGTAACTTCGAACATTTTAGGAAACATCAAGAAGAAGGATTGTTAATAAAAAAAACAACCAATTTGTTAAAAATAATTTTAGTTTTGTTCTTTAAAATATTTTCTTGTGTTTAAATTCTGAAGAGGCCTCTCGATAAGATGTAAGGCGAAAGCTAAATTTTGTGCTTTTAGTGTATATTTTGTAAATAAATAAATTAAAGAAATGTTTTTAAAGAAATTTTAATACCGTGATAAAAGAAAAATTATATCAATGTACTAGTTAATAAAAATATTATACATGCCAAAAGGGTATTTTACCTATATATATATATATATATATATATATATATATATATATATATATATATATATATAATATATATATATATATATATATATATATATATATATATAATATATGATATATAGTAAATATTTTGATATATTAATATTAAAAATATTTTTAATTAATTTATATAAAATATAATATTAAATTTATTAATATTTATATATATAATATATATATATATATATATATATATATATATATATATATATATATATATAAGGCCATAGTCAGGGAAGTGAGCAGATCTGAACCGCTCCCACCAAAAAAAAAAATTATTCAAGCTATCAAAATTTTCTGATGCTTGAGTCTCATAATTTAAGCAATTTAAAATCATATGTTAATAAAAATAAGGAAAATAGATTTGCGGTTCGTGAAGATTTGTTAGGTTTGTTTAGTGGCTGTTGAGATCACAAAAAGAGGATCTCAAGCAGAGGCATGACCCAATAGAGAAATCGATCAGTGATTGGACAGAAAAAAATAAAAAATTATAGGTATTCTAGCTGCCTAAAATATCCAGCGGCATTTTATGTTAATTGTTGTTTACATTTATGTGAAGTATAACACATTAAATTTTTTATTAACTTAATGAAAGCGACTGATCTTTATTGTCACTATTTTAGGTAACCAAGGAGGACGGACAACTATTATTAAAAAAAAAAAAAGGAGAGATTTTTTTTTTTAGAGGCGAAAACGAAAAAAAACTAACCAAAATGTACTCAACAAGGCGGGTGGAAAGTTACGGTGGATTATTACGAATCAGGGAAGTTTGAGATTAATTAAAAAAAATTTCTTCAAAAAAATTTTTCTTCAAAAAAAATTTTCTTTAAAATTTTTCTTCAAAAAATTTTTTCTTCAAAAAATCTCAAATCTATTGAAATTATAAGTTTAATTATGACTAAGAATTTAGTCTCCTACAACTTTCATTATGTAAAACATTACAGTCTCCATCATTAGTAACATTAACTGCTCTTAATCATATTGAAAATGTGATGCATGTTTTGAAAGATTTTAGCTCAAACATCTATAAAAAATGTTCGAGCATTTTGGAAATTGCAATAGAACATATGATTTTGTTAATGAAGAAGAGAGAATGCCAAATGTTAAAACCAATACAAAATGGAAATAAATAAAGCAATTACAATTAATTTTAGTTATGATTTTTCAAACCAGTTAGAGAGCAAGTTTATGAACTACATCTCCACTTACAAACCTTAATAAAGTCATTCCATCAATATATTACAAAAATATTGCTAATTTTGTAAATAAATTTGACCTATACAGTCCCATTTAGATTGCTAAAGAATATTAACATCTATCTCACTCACTAAACGCATCCCAAAAAGATATTTCTCTACTGTGAAAAGGCTCAAAACATACCTTCTCCATTCTACAAGAGAGGAAAGCCAATCAGAACTGTCTTTAATGAGTGCTCATCGTATAGCTACAGAATATAAAAGGAGGAAGTTTTCAAACATTTTTGTGTTAGGAGAGCAAGAAAAAGAATTTTTTATATATAAATTAAAATATTTTTTGTATTTTGAAATATCTACTAATGATTATATAATATATATATATATATATATATATAAAATATGATATATATATATTATTATATATATATATATATATATATATATATATATATATATATATATAATATATAATATATAATATATATATATTCTTAATCTCAAACCTCCATAAAAAAATTCTGCTACCGACCCTAGTATATATATATATATATAATAATAATATAGATATATATATATATATAATATATATATATATATAAAGTACATATAGATATATAATAAATATATATATAATATATATATATACAACATAATATATATATAATATATAATAATATAATATATATATATAATATATATATATATATATATATATATATATATATATATATTATTATAATATATTATATATATATATATATATATATATATATATAATATTTATATATATGATATATATATAATTATGCTGTAAAATTATGAAGCATTTAATCAGATAATTATTATTTTTCAAATAGAGAATAAATATAATAATTATTTCAATACTTTCTTTGCGCATTTATTTTTAATTTTATTTAATTATATGTATGTTAGATATCGAATCTTAATAATTTCTGTTTTCTTGATATATATATAATATATATAATATATAAATAATATATATATATATATTATATAATATAATATAATTATTACTATATATAATATATTATATATATATATATATATATATATATATAGATTTTTTTTACAAATGTCCACCACTTGAACGGGAAAACTTTTATTCAAGAGGGGTTTATATTATTATTATTATCGATTATCATCTACATAACAATCATCATCACTATTACCACCATTAATAATATGTTATCTCATTAGCCTGACTTATAATATCTTCATCCTTATCACTATAAATGGTTATACTCTTCTGAACAGAAATAGAAGCTTCCTTCAATGCCTAGCTCCGTATCGGTATTTCCTCAGATAGTATCTCTTCTTCGTCAAAAAATATATCGTGTTGATCGCTGATTCCCTCATCAACGTCCGAATATTATCCTAAACTACAGATTCTTGGTAGATTTCTCTAGTTTTATTTTCTGTGGGGGGGGGTCTTCTTCATCCTTAAGTATAAATTGATTTCTATTCGCTTCATTCCGCAAGCACAGGATTGTCAACATCCACTGCTCTACAGGTTTCCACGTAATTCACTAGAGGTTGTCCATAATTCTCTAGCAACCCATATGTTGAGCAAACCACTTGTTGTGCCATGAAAAAGATGCAAAATCGGAGATGCGTCAAGACTACACAGTTTACTCCTTGGCAATATATAATAATAATTTAACAGTGAAATAAATAAACTACAAAACATAGGATACCAATATATATAACTCATTTATAGTAAGATGTCAATAAGAAATAAAATTCGAATACGATATTTGTATATTTATACTATATGTTATAAATAGAGACGATTACAATAGATATATACTATGAGGAATATATAATTTCAATTCTATACTAATCACTAGTAGAATACCAATTATAATATCATCGAACCAGTAATAGGAACTTGATATTAAAAAAAAAAAATATCAATGAGACAAAAGAGGATAAAATTTATTGCAAATAAATAAATCAGAATAAGTAATAGCTAGATACTTTCAATTTATAGAACGAACTATGAAATATATATATGGATAAAACTTAAGCAATTAGTCAGAGGAAACAAAAAAGATGTCAAAATAGTATGAAATAAGATAAAATCTACTATTAAATTAATATCAGTTAATATATTCACTAATATACTAATTCATAATCAATATATTTCAAAACAATGACCTTACATCTAAATAATTAAGTGATAGAATATTATAAATGATAATAAATAAATAATAATATAAATGAGATAAATAATAATCACATGAAAAAAATTTAAATATACAGTACAGTTCATGTTCATATTATTTATGCATCAATGAAAAAATATAATAATAATAATAAATAAATAAATTAATAATAATAATAATAATAAGAATAATAATAATAATTAATAAGAAAAATATAAATCCCTAATAAAAAGTTCATTTGATAGACCTTAAAAGAACTTATAATTTCGTCCTATTTATACGAAGGTGTTCCATTTATTATTATTATTATTGATCTATGATTATACTAGGATGATTTTAATTATTAATTATGTATATATTATTATGATTAATTGATATATATATATACTATTATGTAAATTTAATTATATTATTATTTTAATTATATTATAATTATTATATTATTATTATTATTATTATTATTTATAAGATTATTTGTTGCTATTATTATTATGAATGATTTAATTTTATTATATATTATTATTATATTATGAATATTTATAATTGTTAATAATTGATATTGTGTACAAAAGATTATTATTATTTGGCCAGTGGGTGAATGATTAAGTATTTATATTATTATTTCCACAATTAATATTATGATTATATTATTATTTATTAATTATTATTATGTATGATTAATTATTATTATTATTTTTATATTATATTATTAATTATTAATTAAAATTATTATTATTATATATTATATATGATATATTTAATTAATATTATTATTATTATTATTAATTTTATCAATTATTATTTTAAGATTATATTATTATTATTTCATATATAATTTAATTAAGATATTATTATTATATTAATTATATATTATATTATATATAATTCTGGGATTAATCTAATTAGTGTTAATACGACTTTAAATCTGAGTATATTCTCTTATTATTTTAATCACATACTTATATTCAGTGTACTTCATGATAACATCTTCTTGATATTAAGTGTAACACACTCAATCGATTCAAATTAGTACAGATTATCTTTGACCTTCATAATTTATTAATCCCCCTCTATTATCATTATCATAGACTAATGTCTTGATACTTTTAGCCGATACAGAAGATTTATTATAACTTTAATTAAGCAAATACGTGATTTAATATCAGACATTTATCATAATTTATCATATATCTATATGAAAGCGAATAATCAAACAGAAATAGATTAATATAAGATCAACGTGTGCATACCTAACCACATAGAATAGAAAGACAAACGCATACAAAATAAGAGAATCAAGATTTATTCTATATTCTATGTGATTCCTAGAACTATGTGAAATCCGCCTGAAATCAAAAGTCTATATAATTAAGGTGTGGATAGTCTTGCAGCTAAGTGAGAGCCCTCTGAAAAAAACCAATTACCCCGCGCTTGAAATCATAACCCTGCCGTTATCACTGGAGCGATCAATCGGATTGAATGTTAGAAGATATGCTCGATATAATAGTAAGCTTCTAATTACAGAACAACATTGCATTCGCTAATCTTACTATAAATTTAAATCATTATATAACGCCAAAAGCACCCGAAACTATTCGCGATATTTCTCAACCATGCGTCAAGAAATCAATAGATCAACGCGTGACCTATTAGGCAAGTAAATAGATGTGGCTAGGTCGCCGAACAATAATCCCTATGTGATGAAGTCTGAACAAAATATACTATTAATTGTCAATCCACATTTCAGCGAGTCTCAATGCTGTAGAAATTAAAAGTTATTTTAGAATTAATCTCTTTCTAAATCCTGAGTATAACCATGAAGAATGAAGTAAGTTATAACGTCACTTTCAAAAATCTCGCGTAGACGATCATGTGTTTCAAAAAAATTAATATGTTTGATAAAAGAGAAGGAACTTACAAGATATATGTCATCAACTCCAGAGAGCACCATATTTTTCGTACTTAGTATATTATAAAGGCCGAGGATTTGGTATAACAAAAGCCTAACAGAAGCATGTAAATAAAATGATAAAGATCGGTCAAGACCAATGCTCACTAGGGGTGGGAGAGGGTTATAATGCATGTGAGACAGAAAGAGAGAGAAATGAGAGATGAAAGAAGAAGAGAGACGAGATGAGAGTAGAAGAGAGATCAGACCGTGAAGATTGAGAGAAGCTAGACATCTGATTGTTTGATGGAGGAGAGGTAGGAAGACGATACGAGAGAACAGGGAAAGACGATTATAGAAGAGGACAGAGAAGAGAAGAGAAGAATGAGAGGACAGTCTTGACAGAAGATTAGGGAGCGACACAGAGAGGAGAAGAGAAAACGGAGATAAATTCAGAGAGAGAGACGGGAGAAGCACACCACAGGGCGAGAAAAAGTCTAACATGCACGACAGACGAGAATGGGAGAGAGGAGAGATGAAGGAGATATGAGCAGAATGAGCTAAAACGTTCCTCAAAATAGGTGAAGTACAAGACTTCTTTTCTTGTTGTCTTTAGCCAATATCTTTTTTGCTTTCCAGGGTTAGACGACTCATATTTAGTCAAAGAAGGAAAAACATAAAAATGGTGCAGAGACAGCTTTCAGTGGTGACAGGTGACTGGGCAGACAGAATACAATGAATATAGTCCCTTCTCCTAATGTCGCTAGATCTATTAACCAGATTTTCTTCTGAAATGCGTTAATTGTTCATTTCACCTATTATGCTTAGGAATTAAGATGAAATATTAATAATAATATGTTATATTTACATTCTACCTTATTTATATTCGAATATACATTAGATGTATATAATATATGGTATAACCCTTCCTAAGTCCACTTATAAATGGGAAGTATATAATAGCTATCTATATATAATAGCATTATAATGTATATAGAATAGATATATGTGCGTACGTATACTCATATATATATCACGTATCTATACTGCCATCTTCATACGATATATAGTATGTATGAGTTATAATATATGTGAGTAGGAGAGATTAAACTATAGTGATTATATATTAAATAATATAGAAAAGTATAAGGTAGTTAGCTATTATTATATAATAGTATATTATCTGTAATAATTATATTATTATTAAGGTAGTATATATATATAAAGAACTGAGTAACATATTATATATATATAATATCTAAATATCTAAATATCAATAGAGTTTATATCGAGAAAATATATAATATGAGAGTATAGTATTATAGACTAATATAATATATAAGAAATATAATATAATATATATATCTAATATATAAATAATATTTAAATATATTTAATTATTGATAATAGTATACTAAATAATAATTATAAAATATTATAATATATATAATAAGATATAGATATATAATTCTTATATATATTAAATCAATATATATTTATATAGTGTGATGTAGTGTAAATATATATTTATAATATTATTCCAAAGAAATAGTATTAGAAAACCATTTCATAGAGTGGTTCTGTTCCTCCATTCTCAGAGTCTCAGAAACTTGATTAAATGCGCAGTAGCAAGAGACTTCAAAATATCACAAAAATAAACTACAAAGGGAGAATATAAGCCTCTAATTTTCAGATCCCAAGATGGAAAATCAAATTATATTCTTTAATGGAACTATAGTTCATGATAATGCACATTTCAGATATGTCCTATAACATACAGGTATGTTTTTGGATTACTTAATATGAAGAGTTATTACACACAGTACACTTTTTATTCCATTGGTTTTCATTCGTACTCTTTAACTATTCAAGTAATTCTTTTTATGTCTTTCTCTTTTTATATTAGTTTAATTTAATTCTTTTAAACACTTTCTCATGTTAAACTGAATATATATGAAAATTCTTTTTATTATGTCTTTCTCTCCATATGACTTTAAGTGTTAATTGCTTTGTATTTTTCTGTATCATACTTTAATTTAATGTATGATCTTTCTCATGACTATACTAGTTTTAATTCAAACTTCTATTTCGATTCTCTCTTTAATAGCTTAGGTTTGAATGTTTAATTCTTTTTAAAATGTTGTGGTTCGTTTTTGCAGATGGATCAGAAGAGAAATTCAAAAGTCTTAAAATATATTGATGAAAGCCCTATCGCACTGCACCGCAACGCTCTCGACACGTATCATGACATTGTAGAAACATTTTGCATTAGAAACTTTCATAACTTTCTACATGAAACCGGTACATGGGTGAGGTTACCACAAAGAAACCATACTCTAGTCATTCGCATCGTGACATTTGGCAGAATGATCTGAGCGATCGGCTGTATTTTCACACCGTAACTTGAACCCCCACTCGAGACATTCGTACACTATGTACCTATATCAGCAAGAGAATCACGCGCCGCATTGCCACAACCCATCTATTTTTTATCGGCCTTACTATAACCGGCGACACCACTTCGCATCACCCCACCTCCTATATACCACTTTATTTAATAAACTAACACAACAAATCGTAGAGCAACTGGAATTGCTGCACCGCACAGCTAGCCGCACACGCACCGCACCGGTAACCCGCGTGCCTAGGGATCCCAGCTAGCATAAGCACATACGTGAATAATGCCTCTGACAAAATTTACATCACTATCATATTCAACAATTCAATGAACCTCTATCATTCTAAATATACAACTTTTGACCCCAGCTAACACACATATGACACATTCGAGGAACACATCCTTTATCAGCTGTTCTATGGAACTATCTGCTATAGTTAATTTGTTTTATTTCAGATATAATATAGAATATTATATATGATATTATATATCATTAATAATATTATAATTATATATATTTTAGATATATATAGATTAATATATATAAATAATATATATGTTAAAATATATATATATATATAAATATATATATATTATATATGTAATTATATATATATATTATAATATATATCATTATATCATATATATATGATATATATTATATAATTAGATATGGCATAAAGTCATTTGCATATAACTATATATATATATAATCATAAAAATAAACATAATAATAAGCTACTATATAATTATAGATAATATAAATAGAAATATATTATATAGTAGTGTAATCTTGGGGAGGAAGAAGGAAGATATATATATATCATAGTATCTGCAGCATCTAGGGGAAATTGATAAGTAGCAGGAAAAATGAGGTAAATTAAAAATTGCTAGAATTAAAAAGCATTATAATTCGGATTCATTCAGTTTTCTGTAATAATATTTTAGGTTGTTATAAATCCACTTTGTAATGGCAAGCAAATAGGCTTCTCAATACTCTTATTTGTATGGAATTATGAAGAATAAATAAACAAATATTTTCTTAGAATATTTTTTTTTAGGTGGGAAGTGCGCCGCTCGAGAGCTCATACAAACATCACAGGTGTGAAAAATAGTATATAATATATATATATATATATAATATATATATCTTATATATAACTATATATATCATAATTCCTATATAGATTATTATATATTATTATATTGTAGATGTATATTTATATTAATTTATATTTATATATATATATATACTATATGATATTATATATATATATATATTAGTATATATATAGTAGGTATAGAGATTACTAATATATATTATTATAATAGTGATATATAAATATATAATAATATATATGAGTATATATACTAATACATGAATCTTATGATAAACATATACATCTAGAATATATAAAATTAGCAAGCGGAGAAAGGACAAAGTGAACGTAACGAGTTGTGAGAGCCTCTCCTCTAGTGCCGTTCCATGCGCTAGCTGGTAAAGAAGTCGTTTAATTAAGTAGACA
>JABUQX010058890.1:25000-27500 GCA_015478945.1 Trachelipus rathkii | reverse complement strand
GCTGAACGAGTGAAATAAATAATTATGTAATTGTGAGCGATATCGACCTATATTGATGCGTGTCGGCAGTGGCGTATCTACAGAAATTATGTTTCGGGGGGGGCTCAAACAATATAATCATTCTTATATAATACATATATAATATATATATAATTATATATATATATATATATATTATAATAATATATATATATATATATTATATTATTTATATATATTATATATATTAATATATTATATATATATAAATATATTAATATATATATTATATATATAATATATATATATATATATTAACTGATTATATAATATATATAATATATTTATTTGTGTGAAGGAAAAACTTATTATAATATATACGATATAAAAAATGGGAAGGTGAGGTTTCTTATAATGATAATAACAAAAAATAATCTCTATATCCTAATGTTAATATTAATCGACCTGATATGAATAGTGTGAGTCGTAGTATGACCGACGACTATACTACTCTTTCAATATTGTGATTGTCATTATTACGATTAGTATCTCAGAAGTGAGTGCGCTAGCTCGATATTAGTACTGCTTATCGGTGGCCACTTATGTTATTTCTACAGTTGCGTCATATATTCAGTGTCTTAGTATTGAAAAGTCTTCTCTGAAGCTTGAATGACGAGTGGTAATATTAGACAGTATATTGGCGCAACGGATACTGCTAAACTAGTTCTAGGAAATATATGTGTAGCTCATGACCAGAGAACATGAGTTTATCCTATATTTGTTTGGTTCGGTTTTTTTGGACGGAGCTAGATGCATGTGATAGCCTATTATCATAAACTTCTTACATAAAATGCAACATTCTGTTTTACTAAAATCGTATCATTTGGGCTTTCGGATCTGCTCATTGACTATTAATACCATTCTTACGATAGTCCTTACTGTGGATCGTTGTAAATATGGGCACCACAATTAACTGTTCAGGTATGGATAATTGCAAAGGAAATTTTAAAAACACTCTCTCCACTCCTTTGTACGATATTCAAATGCATCACGGACAAACAGTTGGTGAGTCAAAATTATCATGTGAGGGAGTGAAATGAGAGTCTGTGGGTCGTCGCAGAGGTGAGCACATGTTGAGGTCGTCGCTCTCTTCTCGCGCAACTCTCTGGTTAATTCTATCTTTTACCATCAATTATACATACTAATATACAGAGATATCTCATAATATATCCTAAGATTGCGCTTGACATCCTCGTCTAAAATCATCTTGAAATAATTCTAAGTATGACATTTGCATCGTTCTGATGGTATGCGAAATATTGTTGTAAATTTCTAAACTAATGACATAACGTAGTATTTGTTCCCGACAGCGATCTGAGAATTCTATAATTAATTACTCGTCAGCTTCTGTCATTTAATTTGGAGTATAACGGATAATTTCTCGGTGAATATCTTCAAATTAATGTTGTAACAAAACTGTTGGATCATAGAAATTTTTCGAGGAAGAAATCAACGGGGGCCGAATGCAAAGATGAGACCCCCCTAAGGCCCACACCCCTAATACGAAAGCCACTGTGCGTGTGATTAGTTTAAGAACTTGTATTATTTCATCATTGTTGTCCTCCACTGCACAGATGCGTAGTTGATTTGTTCTTTTGAAGTTTCGATTATAATTGACTTATGTTTTACGCTAAGAAACCTAAATAGTCAGTCAGCTCTGGCTATCATTACTTTGCTGTGGGAAGTCGCCTCTTCACACCTTGAAGCTTTGTGTTACAATTTGGAACGTCAAGACTAGGCGAATCAGCAATTAAGTCGTAGAACTCTGGTATAGTTATCTCTTTAATGGGAGAGTGAAACAACTTGATATTTTTTGGTTAATTTTATTAACACCATCTTAATAATATATAGTATTATATATATATATATATATATATATTATATATATTATATCCATATATATATATACACTATTATATATATATATATATATATATATATATATTATATATATATATATATATATATATTAATATATATATATAAAGGTCGATTCGCCATCAATTTTTCTCGTCGCTTTGTAGAGAGAGAGAGAGAGAGACGAGAGAGAGAGCAGAGAGAGAGAGAGAGAGAGAGAGGAGGAGAGAGAGAGAGAGGAGAGAGAAGAGAGAGAGAGAGGAGAGAGAGGATGAGGGAGAGAGAGAGAGGGAAGGCAGGAATACCTAATAAACAAAGCTATGTACTATTTAAAAAATAATTATATATATATACAGGGTGATTCAAAACCTCTGGTCGACAAAACTCGGATCAGGACTGATAGAGCAGACGATAAGGAAACATTTTGTTAAATAACCGATGTGTATGGACGCTTTCGTTTCAAAGTTACGGATGTGTAAGGTACCACTAGTTTTTGTTGTGTGACGCGTCGCATGTAGGTTACCGACGATTAGGTTACTCAGTTTTAATGTGTTTGTGCGTGCGTACATGTGTGTACGCTTAACGTCCTTCGGAAAAACGTGGC
>JABUQX010058890.1:0-5000 GCA_015478945.1 Trachelipus rathkii | reverse complement strand
CTCTTTTTTGTATAAGCTGTGATCAACCCACTGTTACTGGTACAGATATTGACTCTCCTATTTGCAATTAAATAAGCATATTTTTGTAAACTGTTATTGACGCATAATAATTCCTTAACTAACTGTGGTAGTGCCACTTCCACCTCAGTAAGTATAGTACTATAAAGCGCGAAAATCTTTGTTTGATTATTTTCTTCCCCCATAAGTGCGCTGGCTATAGTAAGCTCGCTTACCTTCGTGTATAATAGTAACTCAGTTTTTTCATCAGGGAACGACAATAGGGTGGCACTCACCATTGCCGCTTTAGCTTCTAGAAACGCTCGCTCGGCTTCTACTTCCCAGGAAATCCTTTTATTGGAGGCGGGTTTTCCTTTCAACATTTTCGTTAGGGGTTGCAACAATTGAGCCGCCCCTACTATATTGATCCGGCAGAAGTTATATAGACCGAGAAAGGCCCTAAGCTGTTTGATAGTTGTTGGTTTTGCAACATTCACCACTGCATTGATCTTCTCTTTGCTAGGCCTAACGCCCTTCCCGCTAATGTTTAAACCTAAGAAATCTGTTTCTCCGACCGCAAGTACACATTTTTTCGGGTTCAGATAAATTTTCATATTTTTTTTTTTTTTTTAAACTTTTTCCAACATTGCAACATGCTCTTCAAGAGTCGAACTGTTACCACGGCTCATAAAGTCAACAACTAAAATTAAATTCGCAGATGAGCACAGACGCAGGCTTTTAAAGTGGGGGAGGTTAAATTCAGTAGGGAAACACAGAAGATGGAAGAGAATTCCACAGAACAGATGTGGCAGGAAAGAAGGAAGCACCGCAGCGAACTAGCCTGGAGTTACCTACATCAACACAAAACTCATGTGCAGACGCAGCACCCCTAGTTCTACGAGGGCGACGTAAAAGGTGGAGGTACGCGAGTGATAAGCTCCCTCGAGCCTGGGCCGCTGCGGTACCTATAGAAAAGAGATAAAACGCACAACATCGCGCCGCAAAGATAGAGGGTCAAGGGAAAACTGAAAGTACAGAACAGTTTATAGCCTTTTGGCCTTGACTCGACCCTATCCAAAAGCCGGGTGAAACCAGAGCCCCCCCAGATATGAGAGCAGTACTCCATACAAGGGCGAATGAGGCCCTTGTATAGCTGGAGCAACTGAGAGAGAAAAAAGTCTCGCAGTCTAACAGAACTCCCAGTTTCTTTGAAGGCCGCCCAGCAACCGTTGTGATGTGTGAGGTTTCCAGACATTTTTTTGTTTATGTTAAGGCCAAGGATTTTATATTGTCAACAGGAGAGACGAGAGAACGTCGAAAGAGATAGGAAAGTTGGAAGGTGTCTTTGAGAGCGGGAGATTTGTAGAAGTTGAAGTTTTAAAAAAATTTGAATTTCACAAGGTTGAGACGACCCCACCCGGAAATTCTATCCAGATCAGCGAGAAATAGAATCGGAAAAGATTAAGACGAGAGGCATTCTAGAAGTAAAAGAAGGGAGCAGAATGAAATGAGTTGAAGAATGAAGAGTCGAGTCATCGGGCATATGTGTGAATAGAGTTAGATGTGCAGAGTGAGAAGATCATTAATGAAAAAGTAGGAATAAAAGTAGGAGATAAGACAGAACCCTGAGGAACAACCACTAATTAAGAAAAGAAGAAAAAGTTGCCCCATCAACAACAGCCGATATTGAGCGATTTGAAAAAACTAGACATAAGTAAGCAAAGAGAAGGAGGAATCCCAAAGGAGGGAGCTTGGAGAGCAGTGACGCGTGCCATACCGGTCAAATGCTTGGATATGTCAAGCGCCACCACGCAAGTCTCCCCGTAGTTCCTAGGGGCGGAAAACATAAATCAGTGAGATAGGCAAGTATATCGCCAGTAGACTCGAGCGCCGAAAGCCGCTACATGGCGATCAGAAAGAAGTTGAATGAGATTCAGATGATCTAAGAAAGAGAGTTGAGGAGAGTTTCAAGATCTTAGATAAATACAAGAAGAAGCTATAGGGCGCGATTAGTTAAGAAGATTCAGAGCGGGCTTCCCTTTTTTCGGAATAGGTTGGGAACATGTGCGTGCTTCCAAACACTGAGGGAAAAGTGTTATATTGAACATAGAGATATAGTGAAACGAGGGGCGGGGATTAGCACGGAAGCCACTCCCTCAAAACTCGGGGGGAATGCCATCCGGGCCACCCGCCTCCTAACGTTCATAGGATTTCAGGAGCCCATGCACCGATCGAATGTAATTACAGGCAAAGGCATAGACACCTGAGAGGAGAAGTAGGAGGATGAGGAATGCCAGAATCGTCCAGGCTTGAGTTAGAGGAAAATAGGAGGCCGGAAGAGATTGGCTTTTCAGTTGGAGAATTAGCAACAGAGACCATCAGAGCGATAAGAGGAGGAAAGATAGATTTACAGAAGTTGTTAGAGATGTTTTTGGCAAAAGGCCAGAAATTTGTCAGTAGGAGAACCAAGGAGGTTAGCGCACTTTCGATTGATGAAAGCCCGCTTTTGCTTCGTCGAAAGAGTATCCCTGCAACGAATTCTAGCAGAATGAAAATTAGCAAGAGTGATAGTGAGAACGAGAATTTTTCACTCCCCGATACGCACTGTCTCTAGCCTGAGTGGCCAGAGACAAGCACGAACGAACCATGGATTATGAGGAGAGAAAGATTTAGTTGAAGAGGAATGAACCTGCTTCATTCCCATCAAACGAATTACAGTTCCCACCTTATCGGCAGAAGTCGGAGCGTCACCAGAGACAAAGCAGTCATTCCAATTCATTAGTTAGCGTAGAAGCGAGCAAGGCCCCCCAAATCGGTCCGATCAAAGTGCCAGAAAAAAACGAGTAGCGCAGGATGGAGCTGTTGAGAGAAAGTAGTTTTAAAATTAAAGAAGATATAAGGTTGTGGTCAGATTACCGAATAGGAACGAAAGTGGTGTATTTTAAGAGAGAAGGACTAGTGGTGAACATAGGTCAAGTGTGTTCAAGAATTGGTTTGGACGATCCGGAATGTGTGTGGGTTCTTTAATTAGTTGCTCCAGATCGTTGAGAATGCTGAATGATTCGGCTTCCTCCCCACCTAAATCGGGATGAGAGGACCCCAACCATTCAGTGTTGTGTACATTGAAATCCCCTAAATAGAGGACCTCAGTATTTGGTTGAGAAGATATAACAGTCTCGTGAGAAGTAGTAAGATATTCAAAAAAGGCGTGAAAATCTGTTCTGTTAGGAGAACATAGCAGAAGACAAGATTATGTAGTAGAAGGGAGAAAGATTTTTAGCCATAGAACATCGGAATTAGGAGATTCGAGAATTCACGAGACGGTGTTACAGAGGTTTTTTGTTTACCTAAGCACATTCCTCAACCTTTAGGCCGAAATTATTGAAATAAGTTATAGTTGGACATATTAAACGAGTTAGAGGATGAATTCCTAGCCATCTGGGTCTCAGACAGGAGCAAAAGGTTAGGGCTAGAGTTAGAGAGGTGCATTCCACGGATGCAGAGTTAGAGGAGTAAGCGCGGATGGTTGGTAAAGTCGATAGAGAGCCCGCGTCTGTGCAAACCTGCCATTACACACGCACACACAACCACAACAACCCAACAACAACAAGACAAAACCATTTACAAGCCAAAGAAATCAGATTAAAATTGTTCATTCACTAAAAAACGTAAATGATTAAAAATGCTAAAACGTATTTACAATAAATATGTAAAACAAAAAAAAAAATCTAGAAAGTTTTAAAACACACGCATTCAAGATCCCCTAATAATTAACGAACAAAAAAAATTAAATTCATTCAACATAAAACTAAATATGTATAAAAAATTTAAAAATAATATGCAACTAAATACGTAGGTGTTGTGCAAAAACCCTTTAAAATAATAAAAGAAACTAAAAACTAAAAACTAAAAACTAAAAACTAAAGTTAAAAAGACGAAGAAAAAAAAAAATATAACCTACTACTATCAAAACTACGTATTGCACAATTCTAAAAACTAACTATGACTATCTAACATAACTAAAAGTTTCAAAAACAAAAATTAAAACGAGTAACTTATCTTTTATAAGGATTAAAATTCTTCAAATATTAAAACCAAATAGTTAAAAACAATTAAAACAGGGGAGCAGTTAATATACACACACTTAATGGGAAAAATAACTAAAACATTATAAACATTAATCAATCCATTGGAGCTCCGGTGAAACCCAACCTATCACATCATACTTTAATCTCTCCAAAACTTTCTCCAACATTGCAACATGCTCTTCAAGAGTCGAACTGGCAATTAGGATGTCATCTAGATAAACAAAAACATTCTTTAAATCCCCAAGCAAGATTGACATGAAGCGCTGGAAGGCACTAGAAGAACACTTATGTCCTTGTATTAAATAGTTAAAACTGTAATTACCAAAAGGACAAGTAATAGTGAAATATTTCTTTGTTTCCTCGCTGACTGGCACGTTATAGTAAGCTTGCCGAACGTCTAGCCTTGTTAATAACTTGCAATGTTGCAATTGCAATATAATATCCTTAATCTTGGGTAGGGTAAAATTGTCAGAGGTTGATCTTTGGTTTAATAACCTCAGATCAACGACCAAACGAACCCTTCCGTCCGACTTTGGCAAAAAGCTAGTTGGAAAACCCCAATTGCTTCGCCCCCGCGAAATGACCCCCGCGTCCAATAATTTATTGATTTCCTCCTTTGCTTTCTCAAAAAGATGTGGAGCTATGCTTCTACTCCTCAATTGTATCGGCGAGCCGCTGACATTCACATGGTATGGGTAATTTGCCGCCAACTCGCACAAAATTTCTTCCTTCAAAGGACATTCTTCTCTCTCCCCTCCTTCAAAGGACACTCTTCTTCCTCCACCCCCCCCTCATCAACAGTGCAATCTTCACCCCCCTCTCCAATAGTACAATCTTTACTCCCCCCTCCCCCCTCCCCTATAGTTTCATTACTATTAAGTCGTGACTGAGCGACGAAGTTGTTCTCACAGCTGT
>JABUQX010058889.1:5000-28541 GCA_015478945.1 Trachelipus rathkii | reverse complement strand
GCCACACACCGTATACCACAGAGAAACACTAGATGTTAGAGCACTCATTATTCTACATGACTAAGTGTATGTTATATAAGCAGGTCCGTTGATACATACTCTTCTGAATGTGTTGTGTATTGGCCATGCAACGTCTTAGTCCAACAACACACACCAACACAAAACACATACAGGATATCATACTCACACACTACACGAGATAGTAATAAGTTAGCTCAGTACTGTATATAATACCGTAAAACCCTACAGGAGCCGAAATAGCTCTAAATAATAACGTTAGTTAGGTGATACCTCAATATGGACATATATATAGAAGTATAGTGATGTAAAATATACTAAAGTTCAATAAGATTATTTTTAGTAATATGGTGTAAAAGGAGTATGGAGTGGAGTCAAGTTAGGGTTAGGCGCGTGAGGCTCCCCCTCATAGGTATTATAGCGTTATTACTTCTTCTTATGAAAATTCTGTTATAGGGATTACCCATCTTGCATTACTTTCCGTCAATTAGATCTAAAATTAAGTGTCGCATTTAATACTTTAGACTACCTCACACACTTTAGAGTTTGTTCAGCAAGTATCCAGACCCATCCTGAATATTTTCTCACTCCTCGGTACTTTGCAAAGCCCCGAAACAATTTTCTTCCGGATAAGGATCTTTCTCGTTGTCAATAGTGATATAAATACTCTTACAATACTCTTTGGTAATTTCTCGTATTTCTAACAATGTCCTTAGTTTATCCGTATCTCAATTCCCACATTTACACGCTTTAAACACTACTATATTTATAATAAACTTAACGTTATTTCTGTTAAATTTGAATGACAGCAAGTCATAAATTCTATTCCTACTATTTAGATTTTTAAACTGATCGTAAATATCAGCTTTTATATTATAGTTATAACATTACAATTTTGCGGAAGTTCTATATACACTGGAAATCACAATTTTAGGTATTGATAAAGCATAGTCAAGCTTATACACAACTTAGTAAAAATCCTTATAAAGTCGGTAGTCACAATTTCGTAATAAATCCTTATAACTTAGACACTTTTAAGCTGAAATTCAATACAACTGTTGTTTACCTAAACTTCTTTTGAGAATCAATGAGTTTTCCTTTCAGCCTGGATATGGTTTTCTACTTGTGTATGAATCATTAGTCAAAGCGGAGGACCTTATCATTTAATATTAAATGAATGCACGAGGTCAGTCATGAACTGCGTAGACATGCGACTATAGCCACTTCTAAGATTCTGTAAGAAAACCACGAATCTTCACAGACAGAGAAATAACAATCGCTGATAAAAACCATAGATTTACACTGAAAATAAAAAAAGTATCACACACTCATAGAGGATCACTAAGGGAACAATGAGAGGTAAAGATATAATCGTCAACACTAGTGTATCCACTATGAACGCGCTATTACATCGTGCACTGCATATTGACGCTCCTCCTTAGGTTATTTATCTTGGCCTCAATGATACCCTTTCCTTGGTAGTATCAAAGTGTGCGGGATTTGAATATTGGAGCTAGAGACCCTCTCCTTTTGACCGTGTCATCTGATAGGCTCACAGCGGATGCTCCGTCTCATCGGTCTCGCTCGATCATTGTCCAGAGTTTTATATAATCGCTCGCTTTTTTACTAGAAATCTACAATCAGCCATCGCAGGCCAAGTGCAGCTATCATTTGTTCCTTCAATTGAATAACGCTGCAAACCAACTTTATTCTTATTTTAATTTTTTCAGAGTGACATATATCTTGGAGTGTGAAAGTGGTACTAGGAGAAAGAGTGATAGAGTTGTAAAATTACCGCTCTCGCCCATAGAAATTGTAATAGTATTCAGGTAAAGTTTATTAAGACCACAATAAAATAGGGAGAACTCAGGCAGGTATACTAGGAACCTTTGAAAGATATCTCACTTATCACACGTTTCTGATAGTGATCCTATCTAATAGATACAGAAATGTTTCTAAGTGAGCATACCGTTATTCCTCTCTCTCTCTACGTTCGCCAGATCTCGAACGCTCCTGATACGGGTATGCTCTGACATGACGATTGAGTAAGGGAAGAATAGTGATAAAGAACTGTCATTTTGGGAACTCGGTATTAATCTGCTCTATTCGACAAGACTCATAGCTAAAGTCAGAATGTACTACTAGACTCTTGTGTGAAGTATGCTTGCATACAGTATCATAGGTGATAGGATATTCGAAACGCTATATCTAAGTTGTTTGAGAGCATTCCACCTGAGATTCTGTACGGTTAGATAGGCATAGTGTACGTGTCCCCATAGTTTTGACTGTTTCCTTATCCTTTCACCAAAGGACTTACTCCGTTGTGATTTATCTCCTAATTATGCCTACTTATGGCTTTAAGTTTTGGACGGGTTCAAGCATAGGCAATGTTGTGCAGACGAGACCCAGACGTTATACCATGTGAGACCATTTACCATCCAGAGTACCCTTATTTTTTCGCTATTATTAGCGTACTATCTCTGGACTATCTCGTACCTCGAATAGTTGATTGATATCCTTGACCGGTGCTTACCTCTATCTACAGTCCCTCCTGTTACGCTCATAATGATGTACAGGGCGCTATATATTCAGTTGTTGTGATGGGAGCTTACTATCCTTTTTCAGGTTTGGAAGTGCAGTACTGCCATGAGTGATTTCTGTGGGCTCTGCCATATCTCTTCTAGTGTGCTATAAGGGATCCCGTCATGAGCTTATTACCTTGACTCCCAACATTTCTAATATGTCATATCCACCACACGACTAGAATTATCTCTCCTGAAAACAACCGTGAATGGCCCTTCATCATCTTGTTCGAGCTAAGTTTTTCATCTAAAAGACTCTGTACTCTGCACGCATGAATAATCTTTCCTATTTTGACCTTTAACTCCTACTGCTAGATAGGAAGACCAATTTGGATTAGGTCGTTGCCTTCATCTTTCGCTGGTTCCCCCCGGTAGAAATTCGCGCATTATACTCTTATATCCCTTCGCGTTATGATGTATTTATGCGTATATGTTTCTCGAGCTGGTTTGTTACTCTCTAATGTTACTTGAGTGGTTTTGCCTGTGGAGATAAGTGAGATAATATTATATAACCACCCCATGCGTAATAGCATGTAGGTCTTCACTCCTGGTCCTTTGCTACTATCTATGTGGTGCTCTCAGCAAGAGCAGTGCATGCACAAGAAGATACTTATAGTAATGCAGCAGTCTACAAGACCCATTCTTCTCTCGAATAAAATGTTCTAGAGTGTCCTATTACGCGTATCTACGTGCAGTGAATTAATCTATGATCAGTATGTGGTTGTACTTTGTTTCACCAGGTATTGAAGCTGTCCCGTATGATATATTCTCTTGGTATTCTGGAGTTGCTAGATGTGCCAACTCCTCTTCAATAAATATCGTGGTCACTATAATTAGTTGAGACTCGCAACTGAAAGAAGTGTTCAGAGGGTATACTATATAGATCTATCAAAATGCTCTCACCCTGATGGACAACTTCTTTTGATCTTAGAATCAACTAGTACTTTTAGATTGGTCTAGTAGGCGTGTAGAGGCCAGGTTAGAGCTGCAAACCTGCGCTCACAGCCACTAGAAAAAGACCACTATTTCATCTCAATATGAGTATATGTAGATTTGAGTCAAGTAGTAGTGCTCCGATGAACGTGAGCAAATCAAAATTCGACACTCCCAACAATTCTAAAAGTACTGTGTTAGCAACCTGCGATTGTCTCCACTTGGTGAGGGAGGAGTATATAACCCTTTGTATGGTCGTAATCTCTCTGTGTTCCTAGTTATGTCGCTTTGAGGTGTGTAGGTTCTGGTCGCTGTTTCATACTGTCTGTGGGTATTATATATGTAGACCAAAGAACAAGGTGAAACCGACAGAAGATTTTAAAAAAACAGTATTCTACATCTTGTCGAGGTATTCTCATCAGTTAATAGTTGAACTCCTCTCTCTCTCTGTGACACTCACTCGTAATTATATAGACTGAGTATCAAGGTCTTTCTCTTAATTCTTTCAGATCGCATATATCGCGTAATGTTTGTGTTGTCTCACTCATTATCATAGTGGTAGTATTACCTAGCAATTCACGCATTTATATTGCGTATTCTACATATAGTATTGAAATTCCATTAAAATTTACTGCTCACACAGGATACTGATAAGTATCGTGGTAGGACAGTTAGATACATTGGATTTTTTTCTATACAACTCACATGATATGGACATTCGTGAGTGCCCTCATTATAAAATAGTACGGTATTTTTTACGAATACACTCATCTGAATTAGGATTTAGTCGCTGTTAAAATTACACAATACACTGCTATTTTTAAATAGTGAAAGGATAGAGTGATATCATCTCTCTCAGTCTGATTATAGTGCAACCCACATTGCTTCTCATAGTGAGTTAGACATGGAACTCTCATCTCAGACCTTTTCCAGGAATGCGGTGGGCGACATCGTTAATAGTCGTGTTACCTTTTTACGTATATATGGATACTATGCTATTAGTTAGTGATCTCTAGCGAGAATACACTTGTCACTCAGGGAGTTAGTAAACTCTATTTTTGTACACCTACAGCTTTTTTAAGTGAATATGGATGTTGATGTAACTATCCATACATTACTCAATTAATGACAGAAATACACATCACCACAATACATATTAGTCTCTGATGCACCGATCAGCCTGTCAACAATCAGATCATAGCCTACTGTCGGCTCACGGGAGAATGCATCATCACTCTCCCATTAGGTTAGTTCGCAGTGAAGAGATGGTTCGTCTCATGTTTCCCAGCATAGTTTATATTCTAGTTGGCATTGAAGAAGAAAACATTATGCTGCTTAACGGGTACTGAAACTGGACCAATCCAGATGCGATTCTGGGACTGCTTGCGTGAACTTAAGGCCATCATTCGCACATACATGCGTTTTAGATATGTATGAGGACTTTCAGCGTTTGTGAGGGGAATTAGTACTTCTTTTTTGCTTAAATGAAGACAATAAGAAGTGGTGCGGTTGTAAGCGTGTTATGAGTTTTTCAATCTATTTTCGTTGAGCAATTTACGCCTTACCTGTGCTGTGGCGTTGATCTCATTTCAACAATTTTGCCAAAGGTAGTTGATCCAGTATTTAATTTTGATGTGTTTCACATGTCCTATACCTCATTTCTGACTCCTTTATTCTTACAATTATATAGAATCCCAAACCTAGGAAGCTTTTCTATACTCCCTGATGGTATCAGATTTCACCCTGAGAATACCAAACTAATGACAGATCCTGTGTCTAAAAAAGCACACCTAGATGTTTCAGGCACATGATTTGTGAAAAAGTGTCTTAAATCTGCACTTGCCATAGCAACTCCATGAAACATAAGTGTGGTCTTGGTCAACTTACAAATTCCGCAGACTGTTGTCCTCTTTCCATCTTAATATAATAGAGTGCGCATATCTAACCTTCTTTTAATCACTCGCTCTTCTTGTGTTTTCCGCGATGGTTTTCACTAATAATCGCTTCTGGCTCACTTTTTCTTTTGCTCTTAACTCGCTCCATGAATCCTCTACATTTTCTTCTCCAGATAATTGTTTTAGTACCTGCAGTTGATACTATTCGATGCTAATTCTTGTGAACAATTATAATAAAGTTCTAACTTATTGTATCTGACTCTTTTGTGTAATTTAAGCTTTCTGGGATTATCCTTCGTTTTCAGTAATTATCCATTCTACTATTATCTTCAATGGATTGAAATGTGAGTATTTCAAGTAGAGACCCTTCGTGCAATACCTGAATGTGCAACCTTTTATATTAGAATAACTAAGGAGTATGTGTTTTAAAATCTTTCCGTGGTTGCCTATGTATATAATTTGTTGGATTTTAGCACTAAATATTATGATTTTGAAATCGATAATTAATGGTTAATTTCTTGGAAAACTCAAAACACAAAACCATGACAGCAGCCAGATCTGTTTCAAGTTGAACTCACGCTCTAAGATCGGCCTCTCTTCAGTAGAAATACCTCTGGGCATTGTGGTTCCTTCACATTGAAATAATACTTTGATGGATTTTAGTTTAGATATTTGAGTTGATTTTATTGGAGGTTGTTGTATAGTCTCAAGGTTATACCTCATACGATTTTACACGTAGTATGTTTATTATCAAAACGTTTAATCTTAGTAGTTGGATTATTATCACTATACTCTCCCAGTATCAGTGGTTACCTATTCTTCTAGATCAATCCTCGTTCCCTTTATTAAAACTTTCCTGGGCAAGAGACTCTCTATAGCAAACAGAAATCAGCAACCTACTCAATTAGGGGATATACAATCAAACTGTGATTTACTTATAGAACCTCTTGGTAGGGCCTCTGAATTTATAGTATCGACTTCCTCTTCTGGTTTCCTTTTGCAACGGGACCATTTAAAGTTGTATCGAAGCAAGATGTAAATAGCTTTCCTTTTCCCGTTGAATCAAGATTGAAAAAAAATATATGGATTTGAAAAGCATGCTGCTAGCATACGCTTAAATCGTGTCCAAGAGATCACTGAAGACTTCACAACATTGGACTATTATCTACTAGATGTATTATCATGTGTGGATTTAAGAGTCATACAACCAAGGGTGGGCGGTTGATCATGGGGTGGGGTATCAATTAAATAAACTACAAATCTGAATCCCACACACATAAAATCGGGGAGCAAGGAATAATAACTCTCTTTGATTTAACCCGACATACTTCAAAGAATAAGGCGCAACAAATCGTCTCCTCTCTGAGATAGGTAAATTGACCTTCATTACATTTATTTCTATCGTACAGCAGTCGAATGAATTTGTGAGAGATGTATAAGCTATAATCTACATCTTTTTTCCGGTTTTCTTAGTGGTTATAACATTAGTATCCTTGTATTGCACCCATACCAATCCACTGGCGGTCTAGTTCATATGAAAAGTTTCTAATTTTAGGGACTACCTTCTTGTTTGAAATCTGGGGAACTGCACAGACTCTAACCAGATTCTTTGCGAATCAGTTTCTTTCAAGCTTTCGATTAAGCTCTGTGTATTCCTTTCTTCTGTATACATCTCCGATCTTAAATCCTTTCTCTTCATACCTTTGATCAGCTAGAAACTAAAGGGGTAATGAACTCGTCCACTCGCTTTACACGTTTTTTTTTTTAATTGAACTTACTTGATGTGAAAGTTTTAAGCAGGGCTGGGATTTATCATTCCTAGGTACCGTCTGAGTTCTCCTGTTAGTTGGTCTTTCCAAAACTTTAGTTCTACCTGATCCGATTATATTCTGGGAGCATTCTCCTTTTGTCACGGGCTGTAAAAATGAATTATTTAAGCTTCACTACTGTGCACGAATATGTCCTAAAAATCGGCCTCTAATATTCCTCTCTTGAAGACTCCAGCTGCACTTTGCATAGATTTTAATTTTTACGTTGGTTTATCGGAGACACTCGTTGTACAGGAACTCTTGTTCGCATCAGCCGTAAGTGTCTTTAAAAATCCTTTGAATCGTATCAGTACTCAGAGGACAATACTGATCTACGACTATTTCGAACTCAAACTTATACCACACTAACTCTTATCATACCGCGACCTACGATCTACGTGATTTGTAAGATCCCTCTTGTGACTATAATATCAATTAATCAATCATAAAGGAAAATTCTTAGATCTGGATACTTCAAAAAATTTCTTTAACACTTCAGAAATTACTCAGCCTTTTGAATTTACATTATGAATATGGACTCATAACTAAAACGGTTTAAGGATAAATGCTCTTAGTAATAAAGTTCCTTACTATCCTTTACCTCTATAATTTCATCTATAAGATTAGTATCCTTTGACCAGATTTCCAAAATCTCATAGTGAAATTAAATATATATATGTGTAGACACCCTTGACACTGAGAATAGATCGATTTCACGAAATGTATTGGCCCATCGGGTAATTCACGGTCTGCTTCGTGTCACTTATTATGTTTATGCGTACCTATTTATAGTCTAAATGGACATAGTACAAAGTGTCCCATTCACTTCTTACTCATATCAAGGTATCCACCGCGGGAGCTCCGCATTCAGCTTAGGGCACATATGGCTCCACTTAATTATCCTTTAGACACTTAATTTTCATTGTTAAACCTGTTTTTCATTTCTTGCATTTGTCCTTTGGTCATTCTAGCCCTTTGGTAGAGTGTATTATATATATATATATAGGTGATTTATAATCGTGTAGCCGAATCTTTTATGTTGTCATCGACGTTGTTGTCACATCTTGGTCACTTTCCTGCTATTAAATACACCTCTATTGCCGTATAATTTACTTCATATGTTTAATACTCATGAATAGTATTTATGCTGTGTTATATTCATATCAAAATGTGATTTTTTCTTTTTCTAATTTTTTCCTTTTGTCCTAATATTCTACCTCTCAGATGGCTCCTTTGTCTTTATCCTGTTTACCTTGATTACCATTGTTGTTTACCGTATATCCTTACTTAATTGTCATATTTTGGTTAGGACCTCTTATTCAATTATATTAGTTAATGGGCATATATTTCCTATTTTTTCACTTTTTTTCCAAAATTTTTAATTTGTCTATAGGTTTACAATATTTCTATTGATTAAATATTTAGTACTCTTTTTGTTTGTATTCCATAAATAAAAACATATATTGCATGTATTTATATATTATTGAATCTTTTATTATTAATACTCACTCTTCTCGGATTAATTTTTATTTCTTATCGTAACCAATTTAGTTACTTATTGGTTTTCTAGGGTTGAATTTCATAGTATTTCCTTCTCCTATCTTTACTGGGTTTTAAATTTCTTAGAGTTGAAGTCCAGGTTAGCTTTTACTGTGTACCCTAAAATCATTTCTGTTAATTTTCACTTCTTCTTCAGTTTATAGGTTATTACACTGTGCATAAGATATTACTATCATATCCATTACACCCAATTCACTCAGATATTATATTCTCTTGAAAAGTGACTTTTCCTTTGTAATCTTTGGTCACACTTACGAATATATATGTGAAATGGATGACCATTCCTTATATGTCTCATTTTAATTAATATTTATTTATGTACCATTAAAATAATGGTAGCATTTCCTAAAATCTGTAACCTTTCTTTTTAGCTCTTTTTATTAGATCTCCACATATGAAAATCTGCTTTGTACCATATATATTGATGTCTTATTATATTAACTTTCAATTGATTAATCTTCACTTAATTTACTAGTATATGTGTTTAGGAAATTCTCCACAATCATTCCTGGTTAGTCACCATATCATCCTACTGTCAACCTCATTATTTCACTTTTTTTGAGACTTCTGGAGATTCACGGATTCTTTTTGAATCTGGTGTCACTGGTTACCCAGGATGTGCTTAATATTGCGAATTACCTGAATTATATCAACTAATATGCTGTTCATTTTTATTTACTTATATACATCATATATTTAATTTTATATATATTAACGAAATTTCAAACAAAGGTATAATGAATATTGATTGCACTGCTTAATACCTTCTCAATATGGTATTGTTTATATTATCTTACTTATTAGTCATAGTTAGTGTTTATTATTGCCGGTTTGTTAAGTTTCAATCTTGCGCTTGTTTCTCTTTCCTTGGGTATCACGTCAAATATACATGTGGTAAGGCTCTAACTTTAACTTCCTGAGGTTTCTACTGCTTATGAACTCCTTTCTGACTTCATGGATATCCAATATCTTAATATTTATGTATCACTCTGTGAAATAACCAGTTGCATAAGTCCTAAAACAGTGGTTTACTTGGGTTATATTATATGGTTCGCTCCTTGCTCGTTCCCGGGGATCGGCGGATAGCTACCTCGTTTCCCGAAATTGCTTGTGTTTTGGTACCCTTTTATTTAATTCTTTGATATTATGTTTATCTCATGCAAGTTGGGTACTCAAGTATTTCGCCTTTCTTAATATGTTTTCCCATTTGGTATTTAGTAAAGTCATATATTAAAAATTGCAATATTCTTTTCAATGGCTGATTATTCCTCTTACATTCTGCCGTTTGCTCCACTCACTAAATTTTTCAGTGATTTTGAGGTATGTTTTGTTATCTTTTGTTTACTTTTTAGTAACCCTCTTCATGAAATCACACATTTCCCTACTCAGTCCGATGTTCTTAATTACTCCCACATTTATAGTCCTTTAAGCATTACCATCAATTATATTTTCAACATTTCTCTATTTTAAATATTGCCTTATTATCCTGTTATGCACCTCTCATGTACATCTATTTTTCTTATCAGTGATCATATTCTTCATTATTTTTGCTATATTGCTGTATTCCCTTATATAATGTGATTATCGTGATTATAAACTCTGAAGACTGTTAACGTATACTGGCCTTCCAAGCGCACTTTATTGCTGCGTAATTGTTACTTTTTTGTATTTTTGGTTTCTTTGATATTTAATAATTAGAAATAATTGATTGAGCATTATATATGATTGATAAAAATCCATATAAACTCATATACAGTTTATATAATTAATTGCAATTAATACCTTAATGGCCCTATAATCAAAATGATCATATACCTACCTTTAGTAGTCAACACTCAAGTGATATTTAGACATCAATCTTTACCATACATTATTAACTTATATAAAGCATATATATATCTCTTATATTATATGCACATCCTTATTTGAAAATTCATCCTTGTTACCATCCTCTTTTAATGTGAATATAGATACAATATTTATAAAATGGTATAATTCAATTTCAAAAAGAATTTATAAATAATTTTGTTCTCGTCCCTATCTTCCTACTATTTAAGTTAGCTGCTCCTCGTAATAGTGGTTTTGAATACACTTTTAACGCGTAACTATTTAGTCAAGTCATTTCTCTTTCTGACATTTCGCCTAATACTCTCGAAGAAATCTCTTTGTAGAGTAAATATTTACTATAATCTGTCTCTAGGTTTCTTTTCTCCTTTTATGTGACCTAAGCTTTTCGTTCTAGTCCAACGTTTGATAGTAGGTATATTTGACTCACTTATAGCACTATTTTATATATTATATATTATCTAACTATTATTAGTATTCACTTCTAGTTTACCGGATCTTCTTTACTAAGATAAATGTTCTTAAAGTATGCTCACTCTAGGCCTCATAACGTTAACTCTATAGTCGTTTTACTCATATGTTTAGTTGTTACACCACTTACTCGTTGTCATATATTCGTTATCGTATTCTTCCATACAATATCTCACCTTCGTAATTTTATTTACTGTGACTTTTTACCTATCTACCATAATATCCTTTAAAATGTTTCTTACATTGCTCTTTTATTTATATGTTACTCCTACATACTATTAGTAATAGACTTTCATCATCTATTTCTTTGAACCATTTTATCGTCACGGCTCCATAAACTTATTAATAAATATTCTTACTCACTTGTTCACTTCCTATTATGTATTTTATCTCAATACTCCTTACATCTTTAATACTACCAACTTAAGCGTTTCTCTGAGCCTTATTTTATTTTCCTCTCCCCTTGGTTCTTTCAATAATTTTATCACTCTCAGGCTTATCTTTTTCTAATGTTTATTCGTCTTTTCCTAGTTCATGTTTAGAAGCTGTCCATCGATATTTGTATAGAGGTCGAGTTTTGATTTCTCTCTTCCGCACCGCAACCATAACTCATTTCATCACTTATATTCTGTATACTGTCTTATTTTTAATAATTTTAGCGGTCTAATAGGCGGACCTAGATGATAACTTTGTTGTTCTGGTGGTATTTCGTAATACCATATAACGACATGAGAGTACACTAGTATAGCCTAACTTCTTCGAAAGTTACCTTATTTCCATCTCACACTGTTATCACCCGTAGAGATACTGCATCTCTCTCATCACCTCTTGTGAAAACCTTAATACCGCCACACCAAACCTTTATATCAATTCTGTCACATATCTATTTCATAAACGCCTGGCTTATTAATATTCGCACGCGAAAGTAAAGAGCTTTGTTCCTGTTGATTTACCAACTCCTTTTGGCGTAGGCTGGTGTCTACAATATTTCCAATTATATATACTTCTATATTTATTTATGCTCTAAATATCATATCTCATTTTAAATTTGATGTCAGTCTTTATGTTCCTGTTAGGGTAAACTTGCTTATTAACCTTCTATCTTACATGTTCTGTCGATGACAATCAGTTTCTTCTCCGCAGTATACTAGTATTTTAGTGTAGGGTCCTCTTTTATAATTGTTCTTAAATTTAGCATTTCTGATCTTAATTCCTCCAATATATACTGCCTTCACACTCTAGCGCAATTGAATATCTTAAAAATATTTCTATATCATTTATTTTAACATATATCGATATTAAATAAGTTTATATCTTACAGTACGATATATCTTATACTACCACTACCATATCATTAGTTATCTTCGAGTGCTACATGTTAAACTCATATCAACTTGCTTCCTTTATCTGAATTTCCCCATTAAGTTTAAACTAAACATAAAAAAATAGGAAAAGAAGATTAATAAATGATAATAATAACAACCAACACCAAAAATAAGTCGACCTATATATAAGATATATATATATATTATATATATATTTATAGAGAACAAATATTATAAATGATTATAATATATATATTTAATATTATATATATATAATATATTATAATATATTATATATATAGTAATATAATTAGAAATATATGTATTAATATAATTTGTTTAATATTATATTTAAGAATAATATTTTAATATTTTATATTAGTATATAATTTTTATTTACGGTCTATATTAATATTAAAATTTTACTCATATATATATATATTTTAATATATATAATTAATATAATAATATATTATTTAATTATATAAATTTATTAATAATTATAGTATATATATTAATATATACTTTATATTTATTTATATATATTATGATATTAGTATATATATATTAATTATTAATTATTATAATATTAATATAATATATATTATATTATATAACTTAATACTATTATATTATTATAATAATATATATTTATATAGATTATATATATATATTATTTAAATATAATATTATAATGTAATATATATTTCAAATTATTATACTATTAATAATAGTATATATACTATATATATATAGTTAATAATATTATAATTATATATTAATTATTTATATATACATATTAAATATATAATAAATTATAAACAGGACTTATATTTGATGGAAAGAGACATGTTCTATTTTAAATTAACTATTCAAATATAAAATTATAATAATTCTTTGGTTAATAAATTGTTGATTAACGTCGTCTTTATATTATAAAAATAATCTTCTTATATATATAGATAAAGACTAATATATAAGGTATAGGTTATTAAAATGACTTATATATAGATTATTATATATATTAATTTTTATAAGATATATTAAACTATATTCATATTAATCCATATTAATATTAGTATATTATTATATATATATTAATATAATAATATATATATATTAAATATAAGTATATATATTTAATATAATATTAATATATATTTATATATCTTAATATATATAGTTTTATATGATTATAAAATTAATATATATTATATTAATATATATAATTATAATTAATATATATATATATATATATATTATATTATATTAATTATATATATTTAATTATATTAATATATATATAATATATATAAATATTATATATATATATTATATATATATTTATATATTAATATATTATATAATATATATATATATATACTATATATCTTAATATCGATATATATATACTATATTAATATAATATATATATATATTATATTATAATATATATAATATATATTATATATATTATTATATATATATATATATATATATATTATATATATATTAATAAACTTGTGAATTAACCATTGATTAAATCGTATTCTTATAATAATTATGTAATTAAACATTAACGATTTTTTTTTACCCTGAAGACGTCGATCTCAGTTAATATTTTATCTCAGATAAATATATGAGGAAAAAACAAGCAATTTTCTAGTTTTTATATTTAATGCATATTATATATTAATATAATATATATATATATAATATTATATATATATATATATTATATAATATTATATATATATATATATTATATTATATATATATATATATATATATTAATATAAGATTAATATAACTTATATAAATATATTAAATATATAATATATATATATTTAATCATATTATATATATTAATATATATAATATATATATATATATATATATATTAATTATATAATATATATAATATTATATAGTATATATATATGCAATATATATATATATATATATTATATATATATATATAATTAATATATTATTATATATAATTATAATATTATATATAATATATATATATATATATATTATTATTAATATATATTATATATATATAATATTATTAGTGAAGTTGAAAGTTGTATATCTATATATATATATAATTGGATCACAAATATAAATAAAATAAAAAAAGAAAAGAAATAAGATTAATGAATAATTATTATCCATATATCATAATATAGTGTTGGCTTCAGCACACGTGATTTTTGCGCACCGCAGCACTTCTCCGCGACGCGAGAAGGTCAGTATACTTGTGCTAACGTTAGTATCACCTGTTCGAGCTCTACCATACCTTACTACTTACATCATTCCTTTCCGCACCGCACTACACCTCGAGAGCTGACACAGAGGCTTGCAATTTGCAATGTGCGACAACTCGCCACGCAATACACACACGGAGATGGTGCGCACTATTCAGCGCAACCGCACCGTCACCAAAATTTTTTGTCGTACAACCACGCACGTCACCTTGCACCTTGTAGCCAATTAGACTTATATAATATTTTAATATATAAAACTGTATTATATTAATAAGTATATATATATATATATATAATATATATATTATATATTATTATAATAAATATAATATATATATTTATATAAATATATATATACAATAATTAATATATATATATTAATATATATATACTTTAATTATATAATTATATTATTATATATATAGTATTAATTAATTATATTATATTATACTTATATTAATATATATATATATAATATATATTTATTATATAATTATTATATAAATTATAATATTAATTATATTATATTATAATAATATATATATATATATATATATATTATATCATATATATATATAATTATAAATATATATTATTAATTATATTAACTTAATTATATTATTAAATACTATATTATATATCTATAAAAGGTATCAGTTTTAATAAAAAATATAGTAATGTAGTTTGCTATCTTACATATTATTATATTATATTGAGATGGGAGGCAACTGATAAGTAAAGCTCCACTTACTGGAAATTCGAATTAGATAGTGTTTTTAACCCTCATTAGTGCAGGTAATATGGAGTCTTTAGTTTGATACATGCGATCGCTATCTCCTTGCCCAATTGTTTCTTCCCTTTTTGCTATTATCAACATTTCTTACGTAATTTGAGTAAGCTTTCTTACCTTTTTGATTTTATACGAGTACACCATTAAATAAGTAGCCAATACAGCATAACTCATATCTTACAGCTACTTTGAATAAGTTCAGGTGTAATATAAAAGATAATTTAGGTGTGTATTTATACAATCGGCATATGTTAAGTATGCACAATGATGATACGAACCTTTAGTGTGTCTGAGAAGCTCTTATGTAAGATTGAGGCTTGCATATAAAAACAAACCACCTTATTCCATCTTTAATCTTCCACAATCTTTTTTTTGATTACCCATTTAAACATTGGATGCTCAATCATTGACGTATTGCGCCTAACCAGAGTGCACGTAGTATAAGGTCCTCAGGCACCGTGTAGTGTGAAATTCCGCTTAGGTGTCCTGTTTTATGACTATACGGTCTCCTATTGTCTTTCTATTCATGCTAGATTATTCGTGCACCTTCTCGGTTTTTAATATTCATCCAATATTTACGAATTTAGGGTTGAGCTTCTACGTTCCTTGCTCCTAAAACTAGTACATTATCTGCTTATTGCCATAACCGAAATCTTATGATTTATTGAGCGTTTAGAGCGTCAGCTCTACTCATGTTTTGACTACCTACTACTTTTTTTCTCATTCAAGGAAAATTTTCAGCTAAACGCTATGCTTTGTAAATCTCTAGTTTGATGATAGCTAATGTGATGTCTGTTCCCTGTGTCTATAGCGATGTGGTATTTTATATATTGCACTTGAAAATTCTTATGTCACCTAATGGCTCATACGACTTAATATCCTGTCATTAATTAAAATATTAATATAACACATTCTTCTTCTCTTTTCAACATGACTCTGATATATAGGTCATCCTTTCTGGTTTACTTTCCAACTTCACTACAAGGCCTCAATATGTCTTTCCTCTAATCACACATAGTAAAGTTGATGAACTTGCTACGACTTTTCTATCCAGATATTTTAATCGTCACTAGTTATGCAGCTCCTATATTCCTGGTTACTCATTTCTCGATCGTCTTTGAAAGTTGAAACCCAACATTTCTAGCTTCTACTCTCTTCAGTATCTTTTAATATACTATTAATACCTTAATTACTGCTTATTGTGATAATCTATTGTTGCTTATATGAGGAGCGATTCCGTACAAATGATCACTTCAGATTTGACTGTTTTTTTAATCATGTTACTAAATCTTGTATTTTTGTAAGTATTGTGCTCAGTACAATGGCACAAGGCCTCTTGACCTACTATTCTGTAGAGGAATAAATGAGTTTTAGCACTTGCGTCGTAATCTCTTGCATTATACGCCTCTGAGCAAAAATAAAGTGAGTTATTTAGCTTCTCCGTGGAAATAGCGCGTCTCACTTCTCGCATCTAGCTGTGTGAGATTGCAAAGTTCCATGCTAATAGCCTCAGGCCTTGGAGTCAGTTGACCCCCATAGATCTCTCTCATTTACCTTCGACGTTGAACCACTTGACATATCTTGGTTAAATCTGCTGTCCTTGTTCTATTAATATCACGAGGACGCCTGGATTCTTTAGGAAATCTACTGTCATCTCATTCTATAATGTTTCTCTCAGGATTACTCGCGACTAAAGGTTTGTAACTCATTATAGTTACTAATTCGCAAAATCGCATGTCAATAATCTATATCTCTATCACTCTTTAAAAAAAAAATTCTCTAGAAAGAATATAGATAAAAGTGATATTAAGTTGAGATTTATCTCCATCTTCCTACAACGTACCTTATCCTGACAATTTTTTAAATTCAATGGGAATTAAACTATGAATAACTCTTTACTACTTACCTCTCTGTCCACTCTGTTTTCTCAGTCTATTATATCAGTGATCTGAGAGGCGATCTAACTGAATCTAGTTATGACGCATACAACAAAAAGCTAGATACTTTTTGAATACTTCATACACCCTATTTGCTTACTGAGTTCCTAACCTCCTAGGGGACTTATTGCCTCAGTTGTTAACAGGTAATAATTCCTTGCTTCACCACTCTCCAATACAACACTATTTAATAGGTTTGCTCAGATAAATTTGCAATTTCTTGAAAGATGTTAGTTTCACTCGCTTGTTTTCAGAGTTTTAACAACTAAGTAACAAATTGCTTCTACACTGCCTTCTCAGATTTTGGCTTCACTATCGTGCATCCACAATTAGTTCTACAAAAGCATGTGAGAAGCATTCTTGCGTTGTAACTTCTCCTTGTTAAATATTCATGGTCTCTGTCTTTCGGACATATTTTGTACCTCTATTTTTTTTGCTTTAAATACGTGCTATATTGATGTTGGAGCGAGACTAAAGGGAACCAATCATCAACTCCATCAGATAAAGCTATTCCTCGCCAAATACTCTATAACTATCATATTTTCTTCTGGATAATGTCTCTAGCCTAGTATATAAAGAAAAATCAGTGAGATTTTATAAACATCTGTACGAATTTCTTATAATCCTTCTTACTACTGCTCTTCTCTCTCGAATCCGTGTACGTTTTCGTAATAAACATCAGTCTCTCAACATTCTCGAACTCTGTATTTAATCATAGCCTCATTCTCTCTTTTCTTTGATCTGTCTCTTCTCCTATCGAGTCAGTTATATTCTGGTAGGAGTGTCATCGCTGCTCAATCTTTAAATAATAGGTAGATATACTCGTTACTCGATTGTTCTGTTGTTGATCACACTCGACCTCTTATAGTCTACTTCTTCATTGAAAAGGTGACTCTAGTCTCATCTTGCAAAAAATTCTAAACTCCTCTAGTGCAGTTTAACCCATCAAACTAGTTTTCTGTCCTTCTGCCAAATGTAATATGGAACGTCTTTTCAGACTCTGTCTGATCAATGTATGTGTATTAATTAAACCATATCTTAATTGGACCAAATAACATGAGGATCTGATCTGTCTCTCATAACAACGATTTCATCTGGTGGCGAAATTGATGAGTGAGAATAAGTGTTTGCTGTTTTCCAACTTACCGAAAAGCTACTCATGTTATTATCATGCTAAATCTTCATACTCCCACCAACTCACACGCACTGTTACACACAGCTACAAACATCTTTTTGTGATAAACTATACATAACTCAAACTTGTCTTTTTATTAATATATCTTTGAAAAAATGTTTCATTTTCTCTTGACCTTAATTAAAAGGATTAAAAACATTAATTACTATTCTTTTATAAACAAGTTTCTAAAATGTATTGAGGAGGTTCTGAGGAGCATTCTGAAAGTTTCTTCACTCCTCAGTTTATATTTTTTAGGGATGACGTTCAACCACATTGTATAGATGTAATGCTTAAGTCACGTGAATACATGGAGAAGCGACAGCCCCTGATCTCTTCTTCTCTCTAAAATGGTTGAAAGTAGAACTTTTTATAAAACTATAGTTGTGAAGCACAAAAAATCTGATATGTGACGTTCTCTCTCTTTATTTATATACTTTCACGCTTATTAAACTAGAATAACACTCTTGTTCTCCTACATGATACTCTTCAATTCAACATACCTTCTAATTATTCATATATGATGTATAGCTCGCATCCTTTGTATACGATCTTCAATCTTTATCATTATCACATAGTCTCACTATTTCTCTTATTAAAGAAGCTAAGAGATTAAGGTTCTTGAGGAGTTATTTTAAGCGTCATCAATTGTATCTTCATACAATACAGTACTATACTAAACTATGAATATATATATATTCTGTTTTTTCTTTTTTTTCTATCTCTCTGTTTTCTCTATTTACGTATCATATTTTATGTCATTTGTGAAAATATCTTGTTTCTTTTTTTTCGGTTTTATTCAATTGAAAAACAAAAGTGGTGTTACTTAAAATGCCCCACCAACCAAATAACTGATTATTAGCGAGAAGTTAAACAGATTTTACAACGCAACATTTTTAATTTTCATACTTTTTGTCTATTCTCGACACTACCTCTGTTTGAAGTTGTTAGTTAAGTTAAGAATAAAAAAAACTTTAGAGAAAAAATTCATCAAATCTCAACAATAAATGAAGTATAATTTTGGGTTTTTCTTAAAGTTAGCATTAACATATCTAATGCAATACTCAATAATATAATAGATAAAATTATATAAATTTTTTACTAACCATCATAGTATCTATTAATTCTGGTTATCTTACGTTTCTTTTCTTTTAACACTCTCAGAATAATAAAGATCTTTCAATTAGGCTTTGGCCGCCATTTTATACCAGACTGAAACTTCCTTGTCTAGAAAATTATACTCCGCGTATAAGATATCTACTTTCAATGTGCTTATGTTTCACTAAAAGATAGCATAATTTGGAACTGGCTGTCCAAAGGCTTGTCATAATTACACGTAAATAAAGAGAATGGTTATGCTATGGAATGACGTATACCCGATTTTATTTTTAGATTATTTCTGTTATTCAGTCTTTAAATCTCCCACTATAGAGATAAGTTTAAAAAAAATGTTAACTCTCAATGTTTGTTAAATAGAATAATAAATATTTGCCTCGGAAACATGACTTTACCTATTAATAAGTTAAAGACACTTTGACAGAAAGGAATTATGACTTAAGAAACTGATTAAGCTGCGAAAAAGAAATTATAGTGTGGTGTTAATGTGAATAGTGTGAATACACAAGTGATGAACATTATTCAAGGCAAAGGGATGAATTTTCGAGGTTCTGATGTCTATCGTAATGATTCAAAATGAACTAAATTCAATTTTGTGTTTAAATTATCTCATATAAATAACGATATTGTCTTGCATATAATACAACTACCCACCTTCGCCTAACTCTGCATAAATTACTATTATGTCTAAAGTCAACTCCATTATAATGAGGTAAACAGTGGGTATAATAACTAGTAGCACAATAGAATAGCTATTTTTTCCGCAATATGCATGTGATTAACAAATATATTTAATAAAATAAGCATTTAAGTTTTTTCGACTAATTTTAAGATATATGACTATGTATTTGTTATATTAATCGTATTTATTCTATTATTATATTGTGATATTATTATTAGATTAATATTTACTGTGATTTGAAGATTTCTTGAAGTTCTAGAAACCATTGCTCACAACGATTGTAATATTTCTGTGTTTATGTGTTATAGAATAGATGAAGAAGTCTCGAAAAGCACAAGTGTTATATAGACTGTTTTGAAGAGGGATTACGACAGACTGTACTAGTCATCTGGAAAGCAATTCAAATTTTTGAAAATGGTTTGATAGGTCATTAGCATCGCGATAGAATGGATATAAATGTGGTAACGTTTTTAACGTTTTCTTGCATGGGGATAAAAATATGAAAAAAAAATGATTTATAATATATTAGCGTGAGTAATCCATTCGGTGCTTATAGTATTGGAGATTACCTATAGATTCTTAACAAACCTTAGTCATTTCACCTGTGAAGCATAATTCCGAAATACTTACTTAGTTCTATAAAATGTAGATGAGAAAACTTTTTTCGAGATAGCAATCTATCTCGCCTACAAAAAAAAATACATGATTGAACTTTTCTCTGGGAGAATTAATGCTTGTCCAAACTTTGTGAAGACACGTTTTGAACTTCAAAAATATTCATTTATTTTTATTATTAGCTATTATCATTTAACAAAAATTTTCTGAATAAACTGTTTGTATTCCACAAACTCATTTAATCAACTTGTTAATAAAACAGTATTACTATTATCTCTGCTCCAAGAAACAAGCCCTAGATTTTTCGTTAAAATGACCTATTCCGTAATACACAAAATAGTATTGAATTTAGTTTGAACCACTTAAAATCTCACGCATATTTCGATAACACAAAAAATATATTTACCTCACCTGAAATAAAAAGCTACTTCTGCGTAATATCCAGATAGAATCTGTGTGAAGATCGTAGTCTAGACCAAATGTCGGAGATATATTGGGACTCTCGATCAAATAAAATAATTGAAGCATTTGATTGTGCTTAGTCTACTTCATTTATTCGGCCTTGTGGTTTAAAATGTATTTATTACTGGCTTGATTCTCAGTCTTTCACTATCTTGCAACCCTTAGATAGAGAGCTTACTCAATCTTCTCTCATACTCAACTTAGAGTGCAATATTCATTCACTTGCTTGAAACTCGACCTGAATATTTGCCAAGGGTTTAGTTGGTATAGTAGTGGGCCTTACTTTTGACTTCGGCTGTTTTCAGTACCCTTCTTCGTGGAAAGTGGACTACGGATTATTTTCTCACGACGCTAGACTAACCAAGCGTGTTGGTGCTCAGGCAGTGTGTATACTTATTTTCATATTTGGTGGATCCGGATACTGTCTGAAGAAAACACACTGGAGTTGAGTTAGATTCATCTCTTGAGATCTACGTCAAGTTTCAGTCGTGAGAATAAGAGCAAAGAGTTTTTGGTCTATTTGACAGTGCAACGAAAGGTTTTATGATCTTTGATGTAACAAATTACTTCCTTAACCAATAAAAAGGCTGATACAGCCTTAGGGGACTGGCGTCTTAGTTATGACCTTTTGGCTAGATAAAAATAAATATGGATATCAAAACAAAAGTTTTAAAGACTTGAGAAATCGTACTAAAGTACAGTTATTAAAGAAGCCGACCCCGTTTTTCCTCAAATCAAAAACCTTAGTCCTATTATTGCTAAGTAGATGCTTACACAGTGATTCACATCTCAACAGTCCATTGAAAATGATTGTGAAGCTCTCTGAGTAGAGTAAAAGGACTTGTGCAAAGGGAAAGACCACATACGATTGGTGTATTTGTGAATGACTAAAAATGTCACTGCAAGGACTAAATAAAAACTTACATGTACGATGAATGAAAATGAATATCATACAGATTTGAATTTCAGCTAGAGTAATAGGGAAAAAATGAATGTGACTGGTAGCGTTACTGAGTGGCTTGTATTAAGACAAATAAGACTTGCGCTTTGATTAAATTTCCTAAGGCGCGTCTAATGCTTGTGTTTAAAGTGTATGAGCTGGTATTTCAATATATAATGTGTTACCAACGCGTCGAGGATTGCCCTCCTCCGTCATATCTGGCCCACCCCCATAAAAAATTATTATTTCAAATGAGAACTATATTTTGTTTTTACTCTTTTAAATATACTAACTTACTGAGTAGGTGGGGGATAGACTTGTATCATATTGATCCTTTCAAGTACAGTTTCTTTTATTTGAGAATTATTTCTTATTCTTGTGATATAACTGCTATTAACCAATGTTAAATCGTTTGTTATCTTCTATCAGGTAAAGATTCATAAAATTTGATAAAAATAGAGAAACTCAGTTTTACATTTTTCCAATTTTGTTCTTCAAATTTTTTATGAATTATACTTATCATATTAATAATATACATCCTTGGATCAATGATTTTTATATTAGTATAACAATATGCTGTAAAATTACTTTAAATTCCTCCTCGACAATTTTTATAATCTTATTCCATTAAATTTTTTTTATGAATCTTACTTTTCTCATGAATTTTAAAATTAAGAACTATTTTCTTAGACATTGAACATGATTTATTTTTTTCATTAAAATAATTCAAATTAAGCAATGATTGATTAGTATTTTTCATACGTTTATTACTTCTTTCATGAATTTTAAAATTTTAAAATTAAGTATTGCAGATCTCACAAGTGGTCATTTTATTATAGATTTTTTTTTCTTATAAGTCAATTTTTGATTTTGCTAATTCCCAGATCTTGCCATTTTATTATAGATTTTTTATTATAAGACAATTTTGGATTTTCATTATTCTTGAATTTCGTAATTTTTTCGAGCTTTGATTTTAAAGTAGGAACTAATTTTTTTTCTAAAACTTTCATTCTTCTTGAAAATCGTTCTTTATCTAAGATTATAGAAGTTAGCTTATCTTTTTATTCTATCATATTTATTCATCTTAAAAATGTAATCATATTGTGAAATTGTGA
>JABUQX010058888.1:15000-20000 GCA_015478945.1 Trachelipus rathkii | reverse complement strand
TATTCTCGCCTCTGCAAAACTCACATTTCTCTCCTCAGACATTCGTTTACTCACTCAATCCACTTCTTCTTCGGTCTCCAAGCCGGCGTTCCCACCACACTCTCCACTATACACCCGCTTAAACCAACCGACTATCATTCATCCTTTCCACATGACCAAACCATGCTCAACATACTTTCATTTATTCTCTCATTTACCTTTCTTCACACCACACAACTCTCTAATACGTTCATTCCTCATTTATTAATTCTTCTTCTAACACCTAGCATGCCCCTAAGATTGTCCATCTGAACACATTGAGACTTTTAGATCTATACTTCTTATTCCAGCCCATAGTCATCACTACATACAATAAACAGACATGTAACACATACCTCATGTAAGACTTAGCGCACTCAAGACTTAGTCCCTTCAAACATTCACCAACGATTTAATTGCACCAGCAAACCTTCCTGCCAACACACTTTCCCTACTACACTCTGCTTATCATCCGTTCCTTCTCATCAACACATACGCCTAAATATCTTAAACTCAGACACTTGCTCACCATCTCACCATCTTAACATAACTTCACACTGAGGACTGGCCTCACTCATACCATAACCTTACTCTTATCTACGTTTACTTTTCAAACCCTCCTTTTTACACACCCGCCAAATCTCTCTACCAATCCTCTCAAACTCTCTTCAGATTCGCCACCAGACCAAATCATCCGCATATCAATAGGTAGGCACCCTCCACCCCTCTCCATTCTCCATCATTTCTAACACCATTTTCCTGCCATCCCACCTCGAATTCTTTCATAACCCATCATATACACATTGAATAACCAAGGAAGACAAACACAACCCTGACTCACTCCGCTACTTAATCCTAAACCAATCACCATTGGCACCATTTATTCTTTACACACGCTTAACTATTGTCATACATACTTTTGATTCCATTCAGAAGCCTACACCAACACCATATATCACTAATCCTCCCATAAAGCTTCTAGATTACTTCTATCATAACGCCTTGTTGTAAATCATACAAACCTAAATATAATTTATTCTTCTTCTCCCTCATTTTCTCAATGCATTTGTTTTCAATGTAAAGATTTGATCCACACATCCTCTACCACTCCTAAACGCACCTTGTTCTCACCAATCAGTCCTTCGATCACTCGACGCACTCTTTCAACCAAAATACCAGCATATACCTCCCTACAACACTCAATAAATAATTCCCTAATAATTTCTACAGTTCCCCTTTTCTCCCTTCCCTTATATAAGGGTACTATTACCGCTCTCCCCCAATCCCTGGAACTTATACCCTCCATAAACGCTTTTATTTACACAACTTTCAAATCCAATATCACCATCTCGCCTCCGCTCTTGATCATTTCACTTGGTATTTCATCTATACATGCAGATTTACCATTCTTCAAACTTTCTCACTCTACCGCCTTTACCCTCCTCCTAATAATAACCTCATCCCTCACAAATACCTATTCCTTCCTTGCACCATAATATATAATATATACTAGTATATAATATATATATATAATATCATTATCATATATATATATATATATATATATATATATATACTATATAATATATATATATATAATATATATATATATATATATATATAGTATTTATATATATATATATATATATATCTATATATATATATATATATATATATATATATATAATATATATATATATATATATATATATATATTATATATATATATATATATATATATATATATATTAGTGGATGGGACGATTAATCGCAAATCGTCAATCGTCATCGCAAAAATGCAATATTTTTTTTAAAATCGTCATCGTCATCGTCATCGGCAAAATTTTCTCTAATTTTTGCCGATTAATTGAACAAAATATTAAGAATTTTGATATAAAATTACAACTCAATAATAATAATAATAAAATAATAATAATAATATAATAAATAATAATAATTTATATATATATATATATATACTATATATATATATATATATATATATATATATATATATATATATACTATATATATATATATATATATATATATATATTATATATATATATATATATATATATATATATATATATATATAGAAGTAAATTGGAGAAAAAAAATTTAAATATCTATCTGTTAAAATTTTAAAATAATTAAGTTATTTATAATAAGATACCCCCTCATTTTTCTCTCAGGATATTAATGACATTCCAGTGCCTAATAGTTCGCCTTTCTGTTATGGGTTCATATCCACACTCATCCTCCAGACAACAAATCATATACACATACTTATATCCACACACCCCTCTTCTAGACAACATCTTACAGACATCCCTATCCCTTATATCCATATGTGTAGGGAGAAAAAAATTCGCCCACATCGTATGTCTGCTTGTCGTAAAGGCGACTAAGGGAACGGTGGTAGTTAGGTGGCTGCCTACTACCACTTATCTTTTGCCAGGAATGCAAATGCATGCCTCCGAGAAGGTCGTGATCGCAGTAAGCGCCCTTCTATCCTTCGCTAAAATGTATGAATCGTATCTGTATATGAAAAGTCGAAGGAATAAATGTTGAGGAGATGAGGAGAGAGGTGAAGGATGTATTTAGAAAGGGCAAATTTGATTGCTCGCTGTGACTGAAACAAAGATGAAAGGAAACCGTAAAAAATATTGAGTGGTGTGGTGTGAATGTGTTTGTGTTGCTGTGGGAAAGGAATGAGAGGGGGTTAGAAGGATTTGCAATTCTGATGAGTGGCTTGGTAGAAATCTATGGTAGATTTTGTTGCGTGTGAGTACTAGAAGTCTAAGGTTAAATTTAAGTTTGAAAAGGTCAAAATTTGTGTGGTTGCGACAATATGATCCATCTGAGGGGTAATGTTGAAAGAGTACGATTTTCTGGGAATAATCTGAATGATGTTTTTGGGATGGGGGGAAATAGGGGTTCTTCATTTGCCACATATTGCCCATTAAGGATTTTTTTTTCTACAGTTTTTTTCACCACCACTCACGGGCAGATGCCCTATTCAAGGAGGGGGTGTAGTACTCTCGAAAAGTTCACCCTCGTAGCGCAAATTACCGCATATGAGAACAGACGCAGGCTTTAAAGTGAGGAGATTAAATTCAGTAGAATACAGAAGATGGAGAGAATTCCACAAAACAGAGGTGGTGGGAAAGAAAAGGAAGCACGCACAGTAAAACTAGCCTGGAGTTAACAATGTCAACACAATACTCGTGCGCAGATACAGCACCTTTGTGCTACGGAGGCGTCGTAAAGGTGGTGTACGCCGAGTGATAGTTCCCTCGAGACTTGTCGCTGGGTACCTATAGGAAGCAGATAAAGCAACCAACATCGCCCCTCGCAAAGATAGAGAGAGGGTCAAGTGAAACTGGAAATACAGAACAGTTTTATAGCCTTTTTGCCGTTGACTCGACCTGTCAAAAGCTTGGGTGAAAACCAGAGCCCCCCCCCCAGCTATGAGACAGTTCTCCATACATGGGCGGATGAGACTTTGTATAGCGGAGCAACTGAGAAAAGGAGGAAAGTCTGAACAGTCTAAACAGAACTTCCAGTTCTTTGAGCCCGCCCTAGCAACCGTGGTGATGTGGAGGTTTCCAAGACCTTTTTTTGTTCATGTTAAGGCCAAAGGATGTTTATATTGTCAACAGGGAGACGAGAGAACCGTCGAAGAAGGAAAGTTAGAAGGGATTTTGGAGAAGGAGATTTGTAAAAGTTGGGGTTTTTAAAGAATTGAATTTCACAAATTTATTTCTATCCATCAGCGAGAATAAAATCGGAAAGATTAAGACGAGAGGCAATTCCAGAAGCAAAAGTGGGAGTAGAATTGTTATGAGTTAAGAATGAAGGGTCGAGTCATCGGAATAACGAGTGGATAGAGTTAGAGGTGCAAGGAGACAAGAAGATCATTAATGAAAAGTAGGAATAAAGTAGGAGATAAGACAGAAGCCTGAAGGAACACCACTAATTGACAGAAAAGAAAGAAGAAGTCGCCCCATCAACTAACAGCGCCGATAATTGAGCGATTGAAAAAGAAAAGCTAGATATAAGTAAAGCAAAGAGAAGGAGGAAACCCGAAGGAGGGGAGCTTGGGAGAACAGTGACGCGTGCCATAACTCGTCAAATGCTTTGGATATGTCAAGCAGCCACACCCAAGTCCCCCGTAGTTTCCTAGAGAAAAAATCATAAATGCGGTTAGATAGGAAATGTATATCACCAGTAGACCTTTACATGCAACGAGAGCCGTACTGGCGAATCGGAGTGAGTTTCCAGATGATCCAAGAAGTGAGTTGAGAAGGGATTCAAAAAGATCTTAGATAGAATACAGTGAGAGCTATAGGGCGATAGTTAGAAGGACCAGAGCGGCTTCCTTTTTTCGGATAGAATTGGACATGTGAGAGCTTCCAAACACTGAGGGAGGAAAAAGTGGCTATATTGAGACCATGGAGAATATAAGTTGAAGCAAAGGCCGAAGAGATTAGCCTTTTTTCAGTTGGAAAATTAGCAACACAATGATCAATCGAATAAGAGGAGGAAAGGAAGATTTACAGAAGTTGCTAGAGGATGAAAGATTTGTCAGTTAGGAAACCAAAGGGAGGTAAGCAGGCAACTTTCCTTTGGATGAAGCCAGCTTTGCCGTCGAAGAGTATCCCCTTGCAACGATTTCTAGCTGAATGAAAATTAGCGAGGGATAGGAGAACGAGATTTTTCCACACCCGATAGGCACTGTCTTCTTAGCCTGAATAGCAGAGATAAGCACGATCGCATGGAATTATGAGGCAAAGAAAGATTAGTTTTAGAAAGGAATGAATGAAGGAAAGAAAATTTAGAATGAAGAAGGAATGAACTGCTTCCTCCATCAACGATTACAGCTCCCCTCCTTATCTTTTAAAATTTAATACATCCCATCATTATTCCTTCCTGAGGTAGCCAATTTGCTATCAACTGCAAACTTGGAACCTTACATT
>JABUQX010058888.1:0-10000 GCA_015478945.1 Trachelipus rathkii | reverse complement strand
TAATTTTTTTATTAGGCTTATGGTGTTGAAGCAATATTTTATTTTTCCATCTCTCATGGGTCGTTGGGGCACCATTAAATATTAAAACGTTTTTTCCTAACGATCTCTTAAAAAAAAAAAAAATCCTGAAAAAAAAAAAAAGCAATAACCAATTCTTAAAACAACCCAGGCCCAAATTTTCTCTCTCTGCCTAGAAAAAAAACAAAAAAAAACTATGATGAGATTTTCTTACTTTTGGATACTGTTTAAAGGAGCTATAAACCTTATACGTCTATTGAAGTTTTGTAACTCTTCCAATTATATCTACACCGAAATTTTCTTAAAAATCGGATCAATATTAAAAAACTGCAAATTTTCAATTTAGAGAAGTTTTTGAGTTTAACGGATAGATTTATAGTGAATAGATATTGTTATTTATATTTGTTAACATTAGATATCTGTACACTCTTTCTCAGGTTGGCTGGAGAAAAAAAAATTTTTTTTTAGACTGTATTATCTGGTCTCCGGCCAAATTCATGATTGTTTTTTTTGTTTTTTTTTCATTGCAGAATTATACAATCTTGTTTTATCAGTTCTGAAGATGCTGTAGTGCTTGGTGCAAAGAAAGAACCATTGAAAAGCAGTGTTACTGACAAACTATGCGACTCATTGGACATAAACAACGTTGAAAATTCCACTAAAAACACTGATGATATTCATTGTGACAAAGATATCTGCATAGATTTTAGCACCATAGCACAACCCCAAGAAAAAGTAAAGCCAATGGTGGTAGCAATTAACCCTGAGGTTGAGTGCAAAAATGATAGTCAATTAAGCATAAATAAAGAAAAAATCATTGCTTCAAAACCAACAGATAAAATTATTGGAAGAGGCCTTCTGAATTATGCTGTAGATATTCCTGGTTTGGATTTGTCAGCATCAGGTGCCAGAATATCTAGCATGCATTCTGAGGAATACACAGAAAATAGAATGTTAAATAAAAAGTTTATCAAGATCATTAATGATATAAATCTTTGCATTGAATGTCATAAAATTATTAATAGAATACTTGAAAATGAAGGAAACCTATCCTTTGAATCTTCCAACACTGTAGATTGTAATGAAGATTATTCGGGAATCACTTATGCAAAGCAAACTTGCCAGAACTCAAAATAACTTTTCACTGAGAGATTCGAAAACGAGTCCATTGAAGTCTTCAACGAAAATAAGTGAACTCATTTCAGCAGGATCACTGAACATATCGCAGACATGCCGAGTATATTACAGCGGTAACAACCATCTAAGTTGCGATGATCTAATACTTGATGAACGTGATATGCAAATATATTTAAATCCATATATGCATAGAGAGCTTATAAGAGTCTTTGGCACAAAGCTTTTCATTACAAGGCTTCAAAGCTATTTATGGCCACTTGCAGCTAATGGGCGTTCCTGCTTAGCTGTGGGAGGCAAAAGGGGCGGAAAAACAATAGGATTCATTGTGCCAATTTTATCCCTTATTTTGGAAAATTTCTTTCAAAAGAATGGCCATTCTGATGGCGTTTTGAAGTCATCGACAATCATTATTTGTTTCGGTTGGGAGAATGTAAAATTTGTTGTAGATTTGATAACACATTTAAGTCCTCCAGGCATGCTTAAGATTTCTCATGCTTGGGGTTCAGTAGATAAAAGTGAAGAAAAGTCTTTGAAGATACAACTTTTAAGTGGATCAGACATTTTCATTTCAACTTTTCCTTGCTTTCAAAAATTGTTTTTAAGGCAAAAAACAGAAGACGATGAATCCCTTGAATGTCTTTCGTTGGAAAATTGCTCACGTTTGATTCTCGAGGATTTAGATCAGTTGTGCCATGTATTTCCTGATTGTGTTTTTCAACTTATTGAAAAATGGAATAAAAAAAAAGAAATTCCTTCAAAGCAATTTATTGCTACTTCATCTACATGGTTTGAAGAAGCATACAAGGTATTAGATGTGGTAAATTATTTGAACCCAAATTTGCTAATATCATCTTATTTAGAAGCCACTATAGCTTGTCAAATTAATACTATTATTTATTATTGTAAGGGAATCCAGAATCCAATTGATTTAACAGTAGACTTGGTTAAGAAATATTTGAAGAAAAAAATAATAATTATTACATATGATGAGAGTTGTTTGAATGTTGTTAAACAAAGTCTTGCCGGCGTCAGTATCTGGGGTGAAACAATTCAGTGTTCAGACCTTATGTGGGAGATCAATCGCAACGTCACCGAATGGAAGCAAATAGCTTCAAAAATATTAATTGTATGTGATAACCCCTTTAATCCTTTGTTGAAATATGGTGTTAGAGATGCCAGTGTACTTATACAAATAGGGTTGCCCCCTTCAAAAACTCAGTTTGGTAATAGATATTCTGTAATGCTGGATAATTATCCTGATAGTGTAAGACGTAAAGAAAGTAAAGCCGTTTGTCATTTGCTATTAACTGAAGAAGCAGTTATGAATAATGGGTATATTATCAAAGAATTAGAAAAAATGGGGGCTTCTCTTCCTGTTGAAATGAGTAATCTTAAAGACACAATCTTTGCCCTTAAAAATGTAAAGGAGAAGAATATTAGTCTATGCCATTATGTTAAAGCCTTTGGAGAATGTACCATTCTGAATTGCAAATGGAGGCATTATTTAACTAAGGAGGATTATTCATTAATATTGCCTTTACAGGGGAATGTGTCTTTAGATATTGTTTCTGTAATTGATGCTTCTAGGTATTTAGTTAGATTACTGTCATACTTTTCTTCTAAAGGTGAAGTTGACCTTACAAATTATTACACACATTTATTTGCAGCCATGCAAGAATATTTTACCTCTCCCAATAATAGGGTAGCCTTAAAATTTGTTCAAGAAGGGGATCTATGTTCTGTTGAAACGGCAACGTTTTGGGCTAGAGCGAAAGTTCTGAATGTTGATTATTCTAAAAAAAAAATTGAAATAACCGTATTTCTTATTGATGAAGGCTCAACAATGATAAAGACAACGGAGTCTGTTTATAAATTGCCAGAAGCATTTTTTGATATGCCTCAGTTGATCACAGAAGTTTACTTGTGTAATATTCGTCCAGTTGACCAAGATATTAGCTGGACTTTAAATGCCTCAAATTACGTAAAAGATCTGTTGTTATCAAATAAAAGTTCAATATCTTATGTTGGAAAAGTTGTGTTGTCTTTGAAGAATACGCTATGGTTAAGTCCACTTACTGGCAGGAAGAAAGTCCTTGATACCGTGGTTAATCAACGATCTATAAAAAGTGGCCTTCTAAGTCTTCAATTTGGAATTGACCATCCGGAACATATAAATAAGTTGACTAAAATAGTTTCCGAGAAAGACTTTTATTCACAGCAAGAAATACTTGAAAAAGATGATTGTTTATGGATTAGCGAATACGATAGAGGGTTGCAGTCTTTACAAACATTTGTTGGACTCACTTCCCTTAGCTTTCCATCCAAAGTTTTGAGCGATGAAGTTGTAGACTTAAATACTTCCATCAGAAAGGAGTTGGCTGTGAAAGTTGATGAAATAGTCTACCCTCTCCTCTTGAATGAAGGAGCCGCTTCGGATCGCAAACGCAGCGAGTATTCATTTTAAAATAGTTGAGCCAGAGTCTTAAAACGTTATCTTCATATTCGCATATACGTGTGTTTATTTGCGTATGGAAATTATTTAATATTTTGTTTTGTCATCTTAGCTTACGGTGTCATTGGCACATGATATTTCACACATAATATCAAATATAAACAAAACTTTCTTCGATATCAAAACATGATCAACTTATCAATGGAAAAACTACTGTACCTATCTGCATCTTTTCTGATGTATTCCGTTAGTTACATATATTATTATGATTATTTTATTATTATTTATAATTTTACAGTAATTTAATTATTTGTTTATTAGAATTTAATGTATTTATTTTTAGCATAATATTATTGATGATTGATTTTTATTTTAAATATAATATTAATTTAAAAAACCGAAGTTCTTATTATGTCATAAACAAGCAATTTTAAATTAAAATCTTTTACATGTAATATTTAAAATAACTAAAACTATTGTAAAATTTTATATACTCAAAAATTGCCATATCAACCAGCACAACGACACTCCTGTTTTTATTATAAGCTAAAATTAGCCATGGCAAATTTTGCTTTCGCTCTTAAAAAAATATTTTATTTAGAATATTATACAATAAATATTATATTGCAGACATCAAATAAAAGAAAATATACTTAAAATATTAATAATATTCCTCAATTCTAAGTGGATAAAATTTTCATTAAATTATTTTCCAACAGTTATACAAAATAGAAGACAGTTAAATAGTTTAAACAAAAAAATTAATTTCTTTTTTCCCTGCTGTAGATATTTGCTGGAACGTATGGTTTTCTGCTTGCTTAACATAATATTTTTTGTGTTGTTTTATCATTTAGTCGAAACAGAGTAATAAGAATTAATATTTGTTATTATTTTTTAAATTTATTGTTAATTTATAAATCTGTCCCTTTTGTGTATCATAAAAGACAAATTTATACTTTGGTGAAATTGTTTTATTTGATCAAACGTTTAGTTTAATTTTAATTAAGTTTTTGAAGTAGGTGTTGTGTAATAGCTTTCATGATGTGTGAATAGAAGAGAGTCTTTGAAAATATAACCTGTTACTAACCTTTTCCCATCACTTTAATGCGTGTAATTATATATGGTTTAATTTTAATTAAAAATAGTACTTCTAAATTATAGATATACTCCTTAAATTAATTATATATATATATAATATATATATATTAAATATATATAATATATTATATATATAAGTATATATAGGTATATTAATTATGTATATAGTGCTTATAAAATAATATAAAATATATATTAGGATAAACGACGTTTTGCCAGACTTTATTTATAATACTGTTATAAATAATGATTTTTAAGTATAGTAAGTTCTATGCGTTGTGTTATATATATATATATATATATATTATATTATAATACATTATATTATTTTTTGTTATATTGCATATATAGGCACTACTCCTTAAAAGGATGTTACATTAAAGACATGATATCGAACACTTCGTATTAGATTGGAATAGTCATGTTAATTTTTATGTGTAATTTGAAATATTTTTTCTTTTTTTTATTTTTTTTAAGGTGGCATATCCATTTGTTGTGGGGGGACAAGTGCGGTGCGTTCCCCTCGCTGAGGTCCGAGAGACCCTGACTCTTTCCTATATTCTTATTAGACTCGCTGAATTTTATCTTGGTTGTCCATGATAGAGTTAAAAAATAAGAAAACTGTTGATTCGGCAACTTTGACTCTCTATTGCTGCCTTGAAATAATGTGTAGAAAAAAATCGATTACTTATTCGTTGTTCGATGTATTATTACTACGAGGGTTAATCGACTCACTTAATTTAGAAGGACAAGTTCATACTTATATATATTATTATACTTATTGATGAATATATATATTAATACTATATATATATATATATATAATAAGTAGTGATGTCATTGTGATTTGTGTATATATATATATAATATATATATATATATATATATATTAGTGATTATGTGACATTTTATGTATTATGTATTAATTATTACGTTGTATATATATATATATTACTATATATATATTATAATATATATATATATAATAATATATATATATATATATATAAGTCAGCAGATAGAAGACAAGTTTTTCAGTCATCATCATCTCTTTTCATTTTTTATTCCTTATTTCAAGGTTTTAGTTACCTTTAGTTAGCTACTACTATTTTTAAAAAAAAACTAAGAAGAGATTTTTTTAAAAATTTAGCTGAAGCGTTTTTTGTAATATAAAATGTGTTGTTATTCTTTCATACGCCTTATAAAACGCAAACGTTTTTTCGAAGTCTTCGCTGCGCTTTAATCTCGAATTTGGGGTCAAATCTTAAAATCTTAAGTTATGATCAAGACCAATGCGCCCTTATTACTCTCGCACAATACATTACACATCCTAAATGACATAAATGAAATTATAATATTGTTAATCTTTATCTTTATTGTTATCTTAAAATCGAAATTACTACTATATATACTACTACAATAATGAGATTTATTACTGTTATGTGGTTTGTAATGTTATGTCTGGCTGATGTTGGAATGTATTGTGATGGAGTTAAGCTGTATTAGATTTATTCAGTGACAATAAATCTTGTCCTACTGTGGTGGTTAAGTGTGTGTTCTGATTGCAAGTATGTTGTACGATAAATTTTGCTCTGGTTTTTATAATTATACAAGTTTGAATATTTAAATATTTGCTGTTTTTTCTCTTCGTTCATGGGGATGTTCATGCTGATTGGGCTTCTTTCTCTTAAACTGATCGCCTTTAGTGAAAGAAAATGCCATTCATTTTTTGATTTTTTCCTCAATTACTTGGAACAAGTTTTTAGGAAAATTTATATTGCAAACCAAATTTACCTAAAACCAATTTGTAGAAAATTTTTATAACACGTCTTTTATTGAACGTGTGACTTTACCACTTTAATCTTTTCCGCTACTAGAAATGGAAACTGCTACTTTGTCTTTTTTCCTTCTACCTTACTTGGGAAGTTATTTTCTTTTATCCACTCTCGCAAGTTTCACTCTGTTTTAACCTTATCGCGTTCAAGCATTTTTTAATTTTAGTAATCCCAGTACACACGAGCATTCACAATAAATGCATAACACAGCTCCACATTCCTCTCACTCAATATCACAACACTCTCAATATCCTACTAAAAGGAGAAGCGACCAGAAGAAATACTCGACACGACTTGATATCGGTAGCATTTCAAATATCGCAAATCTAAACCTTTCCTGTTTTGTGCTAGTACTTCACTTTTTAATTATTCTACGTCTACTATTCGACAGGTCAAGCATTAGTAAACAGGATAGTGGAGCCAAAAAATAGAATTTTGCGGTTTCGACCTTCTAACTCCGAATTTTTCAAAAATTTCCCAGCCCGGGAACCCATCAAGATTCGGAATCAAATGTAGGGAAAGTTAGAAGTCTAATAAGGCGTTCGAATAGGGAAAAACAACACAACATCTGTTGTGGATTGTTCATAGTACAGCAGTAGACACACAACTTCAATACCCTCAACAACCACCTGGAAATATCACTACACCTGTAGCAAGCTAGAACCAAAAACCATATCAGAGGTGGGAGCAACACCACATACATTCTCGCTACAACATTCAATAGATGACAGGTGAAATTAAAGCTGTGGTATGACTCACTGGTTTTACCTTACAAATGGATAAGAGATGGCTCGATCATCAACAGAAACTACACACTTGGAATGGCACAAATTTTTTAAAAGGAAGCTTACAGATGACGGTTTGGCAAAGCAAGGGGGAGACTCAAAAGAGGGGTAGCTTAGCGGAAAAAGTAATATATCTTTTACAATCCTGCTGTTATGAATGTTCATTAATATATGCCCAAGCGTACCATTAGCAATTGTGATGTATACGTTTCCTCATTTGCGCTTTTTCGAGGCATATGATCAAAGATCTCTGTAAGTTTTGTTGTGTGGGGTATTGTTTGAGGTGTGCACAGACGGAGCATCCCTAAAAACGAAACAGATAGGGAATAAGTATGAACTAGGGCGTACACAGAGTGATAGAGGCGCGTAGATACAAATCATTTTTCAGCCCAGTTCATGCGTACTCTTACGCTAACGAGGTCACTCCTCTTAGTACGTTATTCGAGATACGATTAGGATGCTAAATTCACGACTTATCCAAAGGCTAACGGGCGACTACTCTCGATGGTTTACCTTGAGCGTCCTTGTGTGTCATTAGACTTGTATCTTATTCGAAGGTTTGCTCCTGTTATGGAAACGCCCTATAATTAGTGTATATACCGGATTTCTTTTTATTTTCCGCGTTCAGAATTTTCGACGACGCGGAATTTTGCAAACATATTGCTGTGTACGGTTAACATCGGCGAATCTTTCCCTTTTTTGAAAAAAGACTCTTTTTAAAATCACTATCGTTTCACTCAACAGTTCCAATAATTTTTCTAGATTATCGACATAAGAGGATACGAATTATTTTTTTAGAAACAAACGAGCGAGTTAGTGACTTTCTTAATATATTATAGACATTAAAAAAATAAATAAAGACCATCAACCGAAAGTCCTGAAGCTGATTGTGTTATTTAAAAGGTTGAGACGAGTTTCTTGGGGCGCGTTGAATACCACTATTGTAATGACTTTCAAATACCTAAACCTACAGCCTCGATGTTCGTTCACAAAAAATAAGAAGATGACCAGGTAAGCATGCAATTGATTTACGCTAATTTTTGGTATTATATTTTGGCTGTAATCTGTAATAGCTTTACTTAGGGAAATTAGTAGGTAGTCCCGGTTTAATTGTGTTTAGATGATAGGAAATAAAAGGAAGCTGAACAATTTAGGTTATATATAGTAATTATTAATAATGATATTATGATATAATAATAATAATTATTATGAGTTATTAGGTAATATTTATATATATATTATATATATATTATATTATAAATATATATATATATTAGGATCTGCCTGTATAGACCACCTGTTATTATAGGTTTTATAATAGTATAAGTTATTAGGTTATGGTCAGGGTTTCTAGGTTATTTAGTTGATGTGGTTTAATGACGTTAGGGTATATGATAGTATAAGTTAATCACGCGGGCAGACTAGTACCCAATTCCTAATGTATGGTCTCACAAATAGAGTGGAACTTAGATGATGCTTAGTGCAAAGGCAAGGCTATTCCGAACAGTTTTACTAGACGTGAGATATGTCGCGTGCAGGTAGTAGTTTTTTATCAAATCCAAAAAAAATATAAAAGAGTCATGAGTGTTTGCTACTTGTATAAAACCTCTAGTTCTTTTTTTTTTTATGGTTGTTTTTAGTCAACTGTCATCAGCTCGGGGCAACGTGGTTTCTCAAGAACTACTCACAATCAAGGTAGAGGGTTCTAGAGCACGATTTTATGTATATAATTTGAATCACATTCACTCTTACAACACTTTTCCCTCTGAATAAGGAAAACAATATCGTTAGTTCCCTTAACATCATCTCTAATTTTTCGTTTTGCCAAAAACCACCACGTATAAGGGTGGGGAAAGAGAAAAAAACAAAGTTCCATTTTTTTTCCGGAAAAAAACGTTTTTTTATTGAGGGAAATGGAAGAGTAGCCAAATGCGTCAAAGACAAAAAAAACGGTATAAGATTAAAAAATATTTTCTTTTTCGTTTTTTTTCTTTTTCATTTAAGTTTGTATTGAATTTTCTGTATACTACTATTGTGAGAGTTTAATATAATTAGTATAATTATTTAAAATTTTAAACGCAAAAATTAGCTCTAATTTGGAAAAAATTTTTTTAGGTTTATTGAAAATTTCCTACAAAGTTGGTAGGAAAAAGTCAAACCTGAGTTGGTGTTTTTCAAACAATTTTTATTGGGTTTCTCACGTTTTTTATTTAATTATACTAATTATTTTACGAATTCAATAATATTTGTTATTTGTTGGCTTCATTAACACATATGTTTGACTAAATCTACTGTTTTACCGGCTTTTCAGTTAATATTTTATTATCATATATTCTTTAAACTCCGATTAGATGCACACCTTAGCCATAGTCTAGTGTGAACTGAGTACAAGCTTTATTAATAGGAAATCGTGCTCACAGGTACCTCTCACTCAATATTACCTGCTTATTTGATTGTAGGTACGATTCGCCACCTTAAGTATATCATTTACATTATGTTCAACTCTCGACTATAGCAATATATTCTAGAAACAATTTTGCCATACTATCATGAGGGATATGCTTACTGCTCACCACAGCACGCATCAAGTCAAACATAGCGTCCTGTACCTTGCACTCCCTGCCCCTTCACCTTACACCGAGTCATTATATCTCCACCGCTCTTACTATGTTTGA
>JABUQX010058887.1:0-26789 GCA_015478945.1 Trachelipus rathkii | reverse complement strand
GTCCCCCGCCGGCTCGAGCTCCCCCCCCAAAAAAAAGCCAATTTTTATGTTTATTTTTTTTTGCTTTGTTTATTTTTTTTTACATCTTTTTCAACCGAAATTTTACCAAGGATTCCAAAAATGTATTCTTTTCCCTGTAGCTATTATTGTTTTTTGAGATATGGAGTGTGGCTCTTCTAGAGGGAGTGTATTAATATAATATACATTAATTAATTAAAATCCAATCTATAACTGTTGTTCACTGACATCTTTAAATAGGTTACTACCTTGAAAACTGTTTCGTTTAGTATCAATAGAGAATACATAATCCTAAAAGGGCCATCAGTTGTAGGAAATCTAATATTTTGAAAAAAAAAAAATATTTGGGAGAAACAGAATACTTCGAGCCACAATGTTTACTAGTACATAAAATAAACTTTTCTCCTATTTTGGTAATTTCACAGTCTTTGTGAACTTTCTACAAACATTCTTTATCTAGTATTCCAAACTTAAAATGTTGCAGCAAATCCAAATGCTATAACGAGTATAATCATTCTCACCAAATTTGGAAAAAATCACTTCAAATTAATAATTCAGAAAAATTGGAACAAAAAAATACCGCCAAAAAAAACACAGAAAAAAAATTTTATGCACATTCAAATTCTTATATACAGTAATATTGAAAGTGTCCATAATACTCAAGAATAAAGTCATCTTTATAATATAATATATATATATATTATAAAATTATATATATATATATATATATATATTATATATATATATATATATATACTATATATAATATATATATATAATAGTATATTTCCAGAAATAACATATTTAAATCCTTGGTATCTTGGGCTATAATCATAACATATAACGAAATCGATTTTTAAAATTTAAATATCGATAGGTCAGAAAAGAAACTTAGTTTACCCAGGAAATTAAGGATGTTAATGAACTGTTTTTGCAAATGGCAGTAATTAGAATTCCAAGGTACTTCCTGCAGGATGTGTCAGAGCAGCATATTGGGTTGAACAAAAGAAGACTGTGCCACTTCGAAAAGAGACTGCATCATATGATGATTCAAACTTCAAGGCTCACCGAGAAGGCTAACGGAATGGATACGGATCGCGTCGTTTTAGAGGATGTAATAGATTGCAATAGAGGGTGAAGTAGGAGGCCCTGACCATATTATACAATCAATACTCAAGTTTATTCATCGGTGACGGTAGGCGAATAATTGACATAAGAAAACAGGCTGCGGCAACGCCCCAAGATTTTGAGGCGAGATGACGTAACAGAGTCAAGCACACGATGACAGGTCGTTTGGAGGAGTTTAATGATGCGCTGTGCGTATGTTAGGTGGTCATTTAGAATGAGTCCTAAGAATTTGCTTGTGAAGTTACAGGGATGGACGAAGGTTAGGTTTGTGGAAGAATGTGGCAGGTTCTCCTCGATTCCTTTTTTTCTTAAAAAAAGCACTGCTGAGGTTTTGGGAGAAAAATGAAGCCATGGGAGTGACCCCATTGTTTGAAATATTCTCAATAGCTAAGTGAAGTTGCCGTTCAAGAAAGGCACTGCGCACTAATTAAGCAAACACAAAATCAAGAGAGGCAAGCCATTTCCTACCAATATGAAGTAATGATGTCATAAATCGAGAGCAAAATAGTAATACACTGAGAACACTGCTGCGGAACGCCCTCATCCAGAATAAAGTGACGTACAGAATAGAAGAGCACCCAACCCTTGATGGATCTATTTGACAGAAGATTTAATGAAAGAGGGAGTTGTCACAGAAACTTGAACAAATGGGTTTAGAGAATTACCAGTCTCCTGTTGTGTCATAACTTTTATTCAAAGTCACGAAGACACAAGAACCGTCCACCAGTTGAGAAGCTTCAGGATGTCAAATTCTAGTTTTAACAAAGGAGTCCGCGTGTTGAATGATTCTCGGCAGAAACTAAAACTGGAAATTGAAAAGGCTTGGCAAGCTCTAGTGAGAACAGGGATAAAAGCAGCTGAAACTTTCTCCATTAATTTACAGGTGTGACAGGGTCAGCGAAATGGGTCTTTGGTTGTCTGCCAGCTTCGGATCTTTTCCAGGTTTGGGAATAGGATTACAAAGGCTGATCTAGGTCAAATAGAAGAAATAAGAAGTTCAATCCAGATTCTAATTAATACGATCCAGAAAAATTGCTGATGCAGAGGGATGGATTATGACGGAGCATGAGATGAAATCAAGTCTGACCAAAGAACACTCACGTCTTACTATTCAGCCAGTGCGAGTTTGATACTCTAGCAATGTGTAAAGACGGTTATAGGTATGTCTTTGCATCTTGCAATTGAGAAGTCTAGAAGTCAGTGTTAGTCTCAATTTTTAAGTCTTCAGGATAGTGAAGAACTCAAGTGGGTAGCAAATCTTTAAACCTAGTAAACTGACAACATCGCAGAGCGGAATCGTATGGGACATGTATCAGGCCATTAAGTGGATATATATATATATATAATATATATAATATTATATATATATTATATATATTATAATAATATATTATATATATATATAATAGTATATATATATATATATTATTATATATATATAATATAACATCATATCTCCGTGTTAGTTACTAGGGTTAAGGTGCATGACCATGCCTGGAAACAGAAAAAGTGTAGAAGAATATGGCGCAAAGTCGAAAAGAAAAGTTCAGCTACCACCACGTATATACTTTTTAGTGAGAAATACGTCTCCTACAGTCAGGAATCCTCACCCCTATATCTTCACAGGATCCGCGACGGACCTCATCTATTGCCATCTCGAAACGTAGGTTCATCCTTGGCCAGGTGGGACGCATACCATACCCATCACAAACCCCGCCATTCAATCCAATTATGGCAACATTTCTCCTCGGCCTATGCTAAACTCACATTTCTCTCCTCCAAGGCATTCCTTTACTGACTGGACTCAATACATTTTTTCCTTGGTCTCCCAGCCACTCATATTCCCAGCACACTCACCACTAACATCTGTATGAACCGGGTATCTATTTTCATCCATCCTTTCCACATGACCAAACCCATCTCAACGCACTTTCATTTATTTTATTCACTACCTTTGATTCCCTTCTCACCACAACTCTCTAATACGTTTATGCCTTATTTTATTCAATTTCTAATTACACCTAACACGCCCCTAAGAATGTCCATTTGAACACATTGTACTTTAGATCATAACTCTTTATTCCAGACATAGTCTCATTATCTATATTAGACACATAGTAACAAATACCCTCTGTTAATAACCCTTAGCGCACTTCAAGGACTTAGTCCATTTACATCCACCAAGGATTTATCTTGTCCCAGCCACCTTCCTGCCATTCACAACTATATATATATATATATATATATATATATATTATATATTATATTATATTTATTATATATATATATATATATATTTTAATATAATATATATATATATATATAATATATAGTATATTATAATATATATATAATATATATATTATAAATAATAATATATATATTATATTTATATATATATTATATATATAGTATAATATTATATATAGATATATCAATATACTATATATAGTATTATAATATATATATATATATATATGATTGTTTTTTGTATTTTTTTTACTTAGGTTGGGTCTTCTGTGGCTGGGATGTTGATGTTGCATGTGCTTTCACTTCAGCTTCCTGTTATGTGCCAGAAGATCCTGCTTTCTTTTGTTGGCTGCTTAGTTATAGTCATGCACTCACGCAAGCTTATTTTACTATTTTACTAATTAACATTTTTGTTTGTTTCATGTATATATTTTTCTTTCCCTTTAGGTCTTATATTCTCTATTGGCCCCTTTTAGTATATGCTAAAAATATTGGTAATTTGTATGTAAAGAAAAGGTATTGGACTGTTGAAAGTGTTGGTTGAGAAAGAAGAAAGGTCGTGGAAATAGGTGTTGTCTGGGATAAAAGAAACTGGGCCCAGGGGACTTTGTGAAAGGATCCTACATAGACACAGTTCCTGGAATTTTTTAAATCTAACTTGATCACTCCAATATAATAAAAATTGTATAAAGTTATTTAACATACTATTTACTATAATAGTAATACGAAAAGGATATTTATTTTTTGACTCTGGTACTAACAATAAGCAATCTGCAAAGAACATAAAGGTGAGAACAAGAGTTTGTTGCATTAGGGTTGGTAGTTGAACAGATAGGCTTATTTATACAGTGGTAGCAGAGCATAGTTACGCTACGCTACGTCAAGCTACAGGGAGATTATGGGAAGTGATAAGGATTCAAAAGCAACTGGGAGTGGTGAAACGGTGACGACAGAGGTACGAACGAAAAGGGTATGTCCTCCCTTCAAAGGGGATATGAATGACGGTGATGCATTTGATATGTGGAAATTAAAAGAGGATTAGATGAGATAACGAGAGAATATGTGAATAGGTATGAAGTGATAGAGAAAAAATGTAAAGTGGTTGGTAAAGTAGATTTGGGTGAAGATATGAAGTGTGTTCATTTATTACAGAGGTCCCGAACTATTTTGTCTTGTAGACAACCATGTTTTGTCGGGTTTTGGGTAGACTCTCCTGATTACCTAATATATTTTTGCTAAAATTATATATATTATATATAATTATATATATAATATCGTATAAATATATATATAGTTATATATATATTATATATATATATATATAGTATATAAATTATATATATTGTGCGAAATATCCCCTTCTGTCCCCTCACTTGCTTCACTTTCACGATTTCCTTAAATTATAAATAGTAAACCCTGCACATGGCAACATCAAAAACTCAAGCCCATGCACAACTAAAAAATAGAGTCGATGATCAGACGTAAATTATGCTATCTTTCTAATGAGTAGAAAATAAAATTTTATAAAAGAAATAACCTGTACATTAATTTAAGGGTAACTTAATTAAACAAATTGACATTAATGATTATTTTTAACTTTGATTACACTTAATTGTATTGCCTAACTACCAGTTTTATATTTTGAAGCATTTTTCTGTAACACCTATCCTTTTCAAGACTCAGGAAACAAATGAACGTATTTGTCTCTCACATTCGTATTTATTGACTGACGAATTGAACAAGTCGGTGCAAGTACGAGTCTTACTGCGCTGTCTTTGCGAAGCTCTGAGGCAAGAATGGACAAGAATTTCTACTACGTGTATGCGTGTAACATGATGATACTGTATATCCATTATGTGGCAAGTTTTACAAGTTCAAAGCGAATGCTACAACTTACACAATTTTATGAAATATACTAATTTAATTTAATTAATATATAATGCTTAAAATGAAATCCACTATCGTTGACCCCCATTTACATCTCATGGACCCCCAATTTTTTTAAAGCTTTTATGGACCCTTTGCAGGTTTTTGTAGACCCCTGGGGTCAATATAGACCACTTTGGGAATCACTGATTTATTAGAAGGAGCGAATGTAGCTAACAACCAGAGACAGATGGTGTTAGCATATTGTGGAAAAGACGCATGGGAGTTCAAGGTGTTCAAGGATGCTCTGTTGAATATATGTGAAGGATTTGGTAGTGGTGGTAGTAGGAATGTGAATAAAAGAAGTGGATGGGTAAGCAAAGAGAGACAGGAAGAAAAGATGGAATGCGAAAATGGTGCGGTTGGAGGACAAAGGTTGAATAAAAGGGATCAGTATGGAGAGTGATGAAATACATAGTTTGTGGGTCACTGTATCATTTCGGTTTTAATTGTCCTCAGAGTTTACGGTATAGAATGGGGAAGGGGAATATGATGAGAGAAGGAGGAGTCGAAAGAAAGACACAAATGATGTATGAATTGATAGAAGAAAAGAAATGGAGAAAATCAAAGGATAGTGAAGAGAGAGGTGTTTGCAGAGAAGGAAATAAGGATTTGATAGGGATGATTGTAGAGCAATGGCGGTGAGAGTATGCAAAAAAGAGTATGATGAGATATTTTTGCAGATATAGATACAGGATGTGCTTGAAGAATGTGATTGTTGAAATAAATGACTAGCAGATGGTGGGAGACTTGAATGGCTGGGAGAGAAAGGAGGCCATGGAATCAAAGGAAGATATAGATGGGAATTGTGTGTTTGGGGAAACTAATTAAAAGGCTGTAAAAAGGATGAATATTCCGTGTTGTGTTAATGGTAAAGTTTTTCTAAGGACTGAGGATTGGTCTAGATGTTCCATGGTTACTGGTATGGATCTTATAAGGAATATCGAATATTGGTCTATGAATTGGAACAATATGAATTAGGAATTGTGTGTTGATGATATGGGGGTTAAATGTAAGTTAGATGAGAAAGGGCATATAATATTGTCTTCATGTAAGGGATCAAAGAATGTTTTGGGTGAACGATTTTGGTGGGCTGGAAGGAGGGGGGGGTGAAAGAAAGGTTTGGATTTTCTGTTTTATAATTTTGTATCTTCTTTTGTTTGTTGTTTGTGTCTTTTTTTTGTAACGTTTTGTTTGTTTTTGTGTTTTTGTTTTTTTGTATGTGGTTTATTGTTTTTTACGTTTTTTTATTATTTTTTTTTGTTTTGTTGTTTTATTGTTTTTTTTGGTAAAGGAGCTTGTTAGAAAATGAATAAGAGAGGATGGAAAGTGGGCTGGGTTAAAGAAATTACATATTAATTTGGACATGCAGTAGAAGGGAGGCATGGGACCTATTAGGAATGGTTATATGGTTAAGGATATGGAAGAGGTGCAAGAATGTAGGGAATGTGAAAGGAATATGATAGAATAGGTATCGCGCGGGAATGCGATGTTTGTGTAAGGTTTCAAAAAACACCGAGTAGTAGGCCTATAGTAGGGTTCCCTTTATCAAGGGGTTTTAATGAGACTGTAGCAATGGATTTCGGAGTTAAATTGTCAAGGTTTATGTGTTGGTGGATTTGAATGTACTAGGTATTGTCAGGCTGGCAATGGAGTTTAGAAATAAGGAAACCCAAGGAAATGGTAGACACAAATCTTAAAAGGAAATGGAGTGTGTATATGGGGGCACCTGAACGTTTTTTAAATGATAATGGATTGGAATTCCAAAATGAAGAAATGAAGAAGTAACAGCAGATGAAAGTCCATGGAGTAATGGGCAATGTGAAAAAATGGGGGTTTGTTAAAGGATTCGTTTAAGAAAAATGAAAGATTGAACGGTATGGTAGGGGGTTAGTCTAATGTGGTCCGAGTAGCGGCCGAAAAATAGTTTCTGCCCCGATAAAAATGGTATTCTCCAATCAATGGTGTTTGGTTAAAAAATGTCAGGGTGCCTGATTCTACAAGTGACAATGATACAAGTTTGGGTGTTTTGGAAATTGAGAGTGAGGTTATCTTAAATCATTTAGAAGGTATTAAAAATATAGAGCTATACACATTCAACAAGAAGGGGATGATGTAGATTAAGGGTGGCATTAAGGGCCAGTATGGAACATACAGGTTAGATTAGTGAAACCTGGGAGAATGATATATTACAGATTAGAGATTGATAAGGAATGGGGGACCAGCAAATAGTGATAGGTAGGGATGGGAAAACCGTGATAGTAAAACATGGGGGTACTTTGAGGGAAGTTGCTATAGTGCAAATCACTAGGTTAGCTAGGGTACCGATGAGTGATTCAGATGAAGAAAGGCCTGTGGATGAAGATGGGAAGAAAGACGAAGATGAATCAGAGGAATTAGTGAGTGAACAGGAAGGGAACGATTTTGTGGAAGTGGAGAGAGTGAATAAAACGGAGGTGCAAGAAGAACAGCCGGATGAGGAAGAGGAAGAAGAGGTGCGTGATGTTAGGGTGAATGTGGGAAAAAGGTATGGATGTGTAAATAGAGAGAGTAATGAAAGTATCGACGTAAGAGTAATAAGTAGGGCGGGTAAAGCTAAAAGTAAGAAGTGGAGTGATTCTTATTTCATACAGGATGTGAGAAGTGGTGAGAATAAACGGATTGACTTTAGAAATTATAAGGATATTGAATGTATAAGTGAGGATGAAGAGGTTTGGTTGATGGGAACTGAGGATGATAACAGGTTGCTAGAAGCTAAGATAAAAGAAATTGATAACTGGGAAGAAAATGATGTTTTTAAGAAGGTAAAAGATAGAGGACAAAAGTGTATATCTCTGAGATGGGTGATAACAGAAAAAGTGAAAGAGGGTAAACCTGTGTGTAAAGCTCGTTTAGTCGCTAAGGGGTTTTGAAGAATCTGACGAAGAGATGGTAATAGAGGCTACTTACTTGTGCAGGAAAGGTTTGAGGTTGTGTCTAGTGTGATAAAGAAAAAGTTGGAGTGTCATTCAATCGAATAAAGAAGCTTATTTGCAGGTGTGACAGGATAAGAGGCGATATATGGTAACGCCTCCTAAAGAAGCAAAAGATAGGCTATATTTGGGAATTACCAGAAGACTGTGTTATGGCGTTAAAGGATGCAGCAAGGCTGTAGATGAAGGTGTGAATGTTATACCAGAATTGGGGTGTTAATAAGAGTAGAGCTGGAACCTGCCTTCTTTGTGGAAAATATGGGGACCAGTTGCTCAAATCTTTGTTCAGTGTGTATGTTTGTGTGCTACCACATCAGTTTTTCAACTGTCTATTCTGCTTACATGTTGGTCATTTAGTGGTTACTTAGCCATTTGGTCTACCGGTGACTTGGTTCGTAAGCATGTGACCAACTTCTCTCCAGTGCATATGTGGTCACGAATAACAGGAAAGTAATCCCCTTAAAGCCAAAGGCTGCCAATTATATATATATATATTATATATATATATATAGATATATATAATATATAAGTATATAATATATATATTATAATATATATATATATTATATATATATATATTATATATACTATTTATATATAAGGTGATTGTGGAGTCCATGTCAAATTCACATACATTTATATTAGATTATAGTATTTCACAGATGTGGACAACCTAGATGGACTATTTTTTTGCTCATAGAAATAAATAGGTCATTCTTTCTTAATGTTAAACTGCTGCATGAGTAAATTATTTTTTGTTTGTTTATTATTTAATCTTGGGTTTTAATGGGTTACTAAAACAACCTTTCCCCTTTTCAGTAGTCATCTTAATGATTTCATGTTTAATATATTTTGAATGCTTACCCAAGTATCTATATAGTTAACATAAGTTATTATATGATGTCATAACCACATAACCACTGATGTACTTATGAATATTGGAACACTTACACATTAGGATAAAATTCACACAGGTATGTGATTATGTTTTGAACTCCTATTTAACATTTATTAAATATGTCATACTGGAAAGTACTCACTTCAATCCCTTGTTTACAGTACTTACCCAAGATTTCCCATAGGATTTATCAAACCTTTGATCACATTGAATTCCTGAATCATCTTCAAGCAAGACCCCTCACAGACGTTCTTATCGTTAGGGTAAGGCTTCCTAGTTCACAAATTAACAATAAAAATGATAAATATGGTATAAATTAAAATGCTTAAACAGTAATTAACTCTAATTCCTGTAATCTTTACAGGGTTTTGTTTTTGGGTATTAACCTTTGGTCAACTCTCCAGAAGTTTTGTTTTGGGGTATTAACCTTTGGTCAACTCTCCAGAAGTTTTGTTTTTAGGTCTTCATTATAGACATCACAGGAATCATCTTTATTTCTGATCTTGATTTTCAGTCAAGACAATTTTATCTTAGGTCAAGTTTTTGTCTTATCAAATCTTTGTCTCCAAACAAGTCTTAAGTATTATTACCTACCTAGTTATTACCCTGTCTCCGTTGAGATCGTTTCCCAAGTCGATACATTATTGTATCAGGAACATCCACACATAGAATAATAATCTAATTATTTAAGCTTAAGGATTATTATAAAAATAAGCAAGCATACTCCACAATAGTACTGGAGTTTGATCTGCTTCGTAAATCATAAAGCTATCCCCTTAATTAACCTGGATAATTGATTGCATGTAAATAACCATAACTCTTCAACTTTTGTTGTATATATGTGAAATAAACCTATCTTTTACTTCTCTTTCATTCTCCTCTTCTACCTATTTCTCAAAAGTGATCTATACATGGACACAATCCACATGGTAGATTGGAGCAAGCTTTTGGTCCTTTCCAATATCCTCTATAGTAACAAAGCCTGATCGGCTCTCCATATGCTTCAGACTTTGGTTAAATACAGATATTATATTAGTGGTTCAAACAATTGCATAATAAAATTCTAATTTTAAATGTTCTTTCAAATTAAATTAATATTTCTAATTAATTTTTCAAAATTATCTATTTTCAAACTTAAATGTCTTAGTTAAAATTACTATAATTATTCATGCCCTCGTCATTTGGTCTCCACTACATAAATACAAGAAAATAAAAAGTGGCGCATCGAACAGGACCAACATGTCTGTCGGTGCTCTCTTGCAGCTGGATTGTTGATTTAGATCACTTCGCCATCGTCGCCCTAAACCTCCACAAACAGATAATAAAAGACTTATTTTACATCTTCTATAACTGTCTACATTTCTTTACTATCATATATTTACCACATTCTTCCTTAAGTTTGCATGAGTTTGAAAAAGAAATTGAATTAAAGAACTCTCCTTGATATATGCTGTATTAAAACTATAAACCCAAATTTATTGTATTAAAACCTACAAAATGGTTGAACCAAGCGATCCCTGTGGTGACTCTAACCTTGTTGATTATCTGGAGGTGCCAACTGAATATGTGACTCCAGAAATCACTACTGCTAATGTAATTGATTTTCCCATTCTTTATTATCTTTATTATCAAAGACCTGCTTATCATGAACAGGCAATAGCTTTGGCAAGGTATCCCAAAAGTATAAATTTTCAAATTGGTGTTCAACCATCACAACACTCAGAATTTACATGGTCTTCAACCATCACATCATCCTTCGAACAATTTAATTACAGATTTGGAGGATTCTCATCGTTCAAATTCTCCACACATGCAACATAAATCAAAGTCGTACCTACGTAACCCTAAACATAATCTTCCATTTCAACGCAGACATGCACAGACCACAGAACATTTTTATTCCTCCCGACTTTTACGTCCTAATAATTCTTACTCTAGACAAAAACCAAACAAAGATATGTATTCAGGTCCCATCATGAAACAAAAAATTGATATGATGGAGGAAGCCATCTTACACTTGAATTCCTTACTCAAGAATTCACATAATCTTAAAGGGGTAGACCCTGGTACATATAGACTAGAAACTGGAAAAATTTCTAACTTATTTAGGGAGTTATGAGGCTTACTTCAGCATTCATTATCCCAAGCTATATCCCAAGTGGTTACACTTACTCGGCAGACAACTTGACGGTCACTTCCTTAATGTCTATCGTCTTGTCACAAAGGACGATAGAGATTATTTCTCTGTTCGAGAGACCCTCATCCAATGGTATGAGGAGGAAGAGAGAAAAAGGAAAGAATCTCTATTAAATACATTCCACTCAGCCCGCCGTTACAAAAATGAGAGTATTCGTCTGTTTGCTTACAGATTAGAATGTTTGGCTAACCATGCTTATCATGGTCTCGACATGAGTGGACACGAATCTCTCCGTACTGCATTTTTATGTAGCCTTCCTTTAAACATAGAACAAGGTGTCAGAGAGTACATAAAAATGTATGAACTCAATAAAAATTGGCGTACTTCTTGGTCACATATCGTGGGGTATGCTGAGTTCCTAGACACCCATAACAAAGATTTTTTAAATTTCCCATTCACATATCCCCAGGACACAGAATATTCAGTAAAGAAGACTAAGAACACTTATTACTCTTCTAAGGGCTTTAATCATAATACTTCTACAAATCCCCGTTCTTCTAAGAACCTAACAGATCCCAACTCTTCCTTAAACAATCGCGGTGGTTGTCACCCTTTTCGCGATCATCCTCATCAAAATTCCACATGTGAGAATAAACGAACTTTTACTCCTAAAAGGCCTAACCTAGATTCTGTTGATCGTAAGACCCTCGTTTGTGATTTTTGTAATAAGATCGGTCATCAGATACGTGAATGCTACAAATATTTGGAAATTTGTAGCTACTTATTATTATTATTAACGTAATAGCTGACGCAGAACACGTAAAGCAATTCCAACATCTTTCCCACAGAAAGTTCGCAAGGCGGTTTGTCCCTTTTGCGGAGGTCCTCACCCGGGGATGAAGTGTTCTCAACACCCTCCATCTCAACAAACGCTTCCAAACTCGCCGAACACTAATACCCATAAGTCTTCCACTGAACATATTCCTAAAAATGTATATTATGGAAAATCTCTTCCCAAAATGGAACAAAGTCCACGTCAACGGAACGAGTGTCCGTTGTCCCCTAGCCATTCTTATTCTCAGGATACTAATTCTAATTTGCCTAACCAATGTTTACCTAATACTAATTTACCTAACCCTTGTTTACCTAATTCTAAGTTACCTAACCCTTGTGTAACTAATACTAATTTACCTAATTCTTGTGTACCTAATCCTAATTTATCTAACCTTTGTTCACCTAAACCATATAGTCCTTCTTTAAAAACGTTAAGTTCAACTGTTGGGAGCAGTCCACCTGTGGAGAAAAAGTCACACACAGATTTCCCATTCCATTTTCCATTTATGAACATGGAATCATTCACTCACAATCCACAACCCAAAGAAACGTCTTCTTCCTTAATTTCTGACCCCAGAAACATTGAATTACACACAGGACTCCATGTCACTTTAACTGAAACTCCTAAAGAATTACACAGTCATGTACGAACTGTAACTGTAAATTGTACACGATTCACAACAAATCAGTTAACAATATCTGTAGCTTTTGAACAAAATAGTCTTAAGTTTGAAAAATGTATTGTTGACACAGGAGCCAGTATTAGCTTAGTTAGCTATGAGGCCATTCCCAAACAATTTAAACATCTTATTAAACCTTCTAAGGATATTGGAATAAATGCCATCAGCGGCTTAACCCATGATCACAAGGTTTCTGTAGATTCATACATAGATATTCCATTACACTTCTTTGATAGTGATTATTCTACTACACCCATAAACTTCATAATCATACCCGGAGAAATGATGCTAGCCCCAGTGGTATTGGGAGCGACAGCCCTAAAAGATAATCATTACTCCCGAGCTATCATTGCGTTAGATTGATTAAACGACTCGGCAACAAATTCGAGTGTATAATCAAAGACATGAGTCAGTCTTACACCAACCATGGTTTGAAAACTCCTTTAATTACCTATCCCATAACACAGACACAGACAACGTAAAAACTGCATTGTACTCTTAAATAAAAATAGTAATGTTCTCATATGAGTACCTACTTCTAGCCCTAGGCTCACCTGACCCTTTTACGGAAAATGAAAATTTTTTACGGTATGTATATAGACAAGGAAAGAAAATGTATAGTATGTCTATTCCTGCATTATACTAATAGACATACATATATTTTCTCCGAACCTTGACTCATGGTCAGTTTATGACGATGTTGCAAGGGAGTAGGAGGGTGTTAGTCTCATATTTCAGATGATGTCTCTGGATGCCAATGCAGCAGTCATCCGATGTTCTACATCCGAAGTTCTCAAAGAAACCGAAGACATCCGGTGGTAATGTACTAAGTAGAGTAATGTATATATTTTAGTTCTATATTACTTATGCTATCACATCGCCATTATCTTATGTTATACTATAGATAAAGGTGAGGGAAAATTGTTGATACCGATATCTGGATGCTCTTTATACCAATACAAAAACAACTACCCAAGTCACAATTTACTTTTCGGGATCGCAATATTTAAAATAATTTTTGTTATAATCAAATCTATTATACAAATGGTCTAATTTAGTATGGACCATGAAATCTTTCAAAGTATAAAAATTTAATACTTTATATAATTTATGTATATAATCATATGAATAAAACCATTTATTTACAGGATAGTAATATATTTTTTTGTATTTCCCTTCTCATATCCAGAGAAGATTCGCTGATAATCTAATTCTTATTCTTCATACTTTACCTGTCCTATCTTATTTCCAATTAATTTGTATGGTTTGTAAGGTATAACTTACTAATAGTAGAACCTACAGATACTAATAATCATTCTAATGGTTTTAGAGGTGCTTACTGAATTTAGACACCTGACTCCAAGTATACAACATCCATATCCGACCTCAAAAAAACTAAGTTTTCTTGTCAGTTTATTATGCTTCGATTGTTATTTCGTTTTTCTTATAAAATATAGAGCTTCAAAACATCGGTTAAAAGACATCGCATTCATGCAGAAAGATTTTTAAACATTCACAAAATAAGAAAATATATAAACCTAAAGAGCTTTGTTTACAGTTTCCTATAGTGGGGTACTGGGGTTGTAGTATGTGATATTGAGGTTTATGTTTGTTTAATGTATTTCATCATTCAAATTTATGTTTTTTGGAAGATATATAAATAATATTTGTACATTTTCCTACATAATAAAGAATTCATTGAGCGATATGCTGTTTCTAGGAGATGGTAAAAAGGCTTTTAACTTACTGCAAGCTGGCTCTCGCAAAGATGAAGAACAGACTACAGCTTTGCTAGAATTTTTAAAAAATTATATTAATTTTGAAGACTGCCGATGACAGTCCAACGACAATCCCATAGGAAATATTATCAAACCTTTGATCACATTGAATTCCTGAATCATCTTCAAGCAAGACCCCTCACAGACGTTCTTATCGTTAGGGTAAGATCTCTCTCTTATTTCAATATTTAAATAGCTTAATTTAATTAATGGTCAAATATTCAAATGCCTTAAATAATTAACTCTAATTCCTGTAATCTTTACAGGGTTTTGTTTTTGGGTATTAACCTTTGGTCAACTCTCCAGAAGTTTTGTTTCTAGGTCTTCATTATAGACATCGCAGGAATCATCTTTATTTCTGATCTTGATTTTCAGTCAAGACAATTTTTTCTTAGGTCAAGTTTTTGTCTTATCAAATCTTTGTCTCCAAACAAGTCTTAAGTATTATTACCTACCTAGTTATTACCCTGTCTCCGTTGAGATCGTTTCCCAAGTCGATACATTATTGTATCAGGAACATCCACACATAGAATAATAATCTAATTATTTAAGCTTAAGGAATATTATAAAAATAAGCAAGCATACTCCACAATAGTACTGGAGTTTGATCTGCTTCGTAAATCATAAAGCTATCCCCTTAATTAACCCGGATAACCATAACTCATCAACTTTTGTTGTATATATGTGAAATAAACCTATCTTTTACTTCTCTTACATTCTACTCTTCTACCTATTTCTCAAAAGTGATCTATACATGGACACAACCCAGGTAGCATTTGGAGCAAGCTTGTGGTCCTTCCCATATCCTGCCGATAGTAACAAAGCCTGATCGGCTCTCCATATGCTTCAGACTTTGGTTAAATACAAAGAGGCATTAACGATATCTCCCCCAGGTAGATAATAAAAATTCTTTTTAATTTTCTCACATTTACATTAATATTTCGTATTAATTTTTCCATAATTATTCATTTTTCATTCTGGAGGTCAAGTGACCGTAACTATTCATTTTTCCCTGTCACTTGGTCTCCACACATATATAATCATAGTATATATATATATATATATATATAATATATATATTATATAAATATAGTATAATAATAGTATATATATATATATATATATATATATATATATTTATTTATATTATTTAGATATAATAATAAAAAATTTAGCACTTGTTACAAATATTGTTACATATTTGAATAATCTCTAATTAAAGTAAATATATATAAGTAAAGTATATATATATAAATTTTATAGTTGCCCATAATTAACAGTATAAATATATATGAATAAAATAAAGAAATATATTATAATATATATATATTATTATATATAATATATATATCTATATATATATATAGTGCGATGTCGTAAAGCGACAGGATGTGTATTTGTGGATGTCCTACTACCATCTATTTTTATAACATTTTATTCAGAAGCATGCCTAGAATCTGGTCTTGACCGCACTAACAGACCTCATATCTTACGACCGAACAGTATGAAATGTCTGTATTCATGAAATGTTAGCGGAATAAAATGAAATGAGAAGTTGAGAGAGGTTATGAATGTCTTTAGAAAGGGTAAATTTGGTTTGCTTGCTGTGACTGAAGCAAAGATGAAAGAAAACAGTAAAGACGAATGGTGTGGGGTGAAATGTGTAGATGCTGGAGTAGAGAGGATTAAATGGGGGAGAAAAGAAGTTGCGATTCTGATGAGTGATCTATGGCACAGAGCTATGGTGAATTTTGCTTGTGTGAATACTAGGATACTAAATGATTGAATTCAAGTTTGAGAGCTCAAGGCATGAGTGGTTGTAACATTTCATCTGAAGACAAAGTTGAGGAGAATTTGACTTTCTGGGATAAACTTAGCAATGTTGGATGGTTGGGAAGATAATAGAAGAAGAGATAGTATTGGGTGCCTTTGGAGTTGAGGCAGAAAATGAGATTGATCTCTTTGAGGAGAAAGGTATGCATATAAGTAATCCATTCTTCAAACCTAAAAATATTTAAAAGTATACGAGAGTTGGTGTTGGTAGATAGAGTATCGTAGTAAAAAGTATGATTGATTTTGTATCAGTGAAGAAGGAGATGTTGAAGTAGTTGGTGGAAACTAAAACAGTGAGGGGTTTGGGGAAGCGAACAGAAGTTAAGTGAGGCAAGTTAATAAAAACGATTAAGTATTTAAATCAGCTTGATTATCAGTAAATCAGCCTGAATGGGTGAAAAAGAGTTGAAAGCTGAACAAATCTGGAAGCAATGAAGGAGTGGCAGTTGTATAGCCAGTGCTAATAAAGCTCTATGTGGATGTGCTTAAGTAGGATGTAAGAATTTAATAATAGTGAGTGGGACCGAATGAAGTAGGTGATATGAAGTGCGTTTAAAGTTAAAAAAGAAAAGCCAAGAAGGCCTATTCTTACTAAAAGCCAATGATGAGGGTTCAAAGGAAAGATGTTTGGAACTATATATTAAGGATGAAAAAAAAGAATACTAAAAGGTGCATACGTTAGGAGGAAAAAAATTCAGGTAAATTAACAGTTGGAAGGAGGATGATAAGGAAAGCTTAGCAAGGCAATATAAAGCTCTTCTGGAAGGATGCGCAAAAGGTTAAGAATGAGAGTAAGGGAACTCTGCGTAGAATAATGAATATGGGATGGTGCTCTCGTAACTGAATGAAATGATGTGAGCAAGTAACACCCGATAAACAACTTCGAAATCTGCATAACATTGACAGTAATGATATGAATGATAGTTAATGTGTCTGGGTTTGATTGGGCAAGAAGGAATAGGTAATTTGGGGATGGGGTCATTAGTAAGGAGAAGGCAGGGTAAGTGAGAAAGTTGAAGATTTGTAAATCTCAGGTATAGATGAAAATTACTGGTGAAAATGGATCAAGAACCGATGGTGAGATAGTGATTTTCCCTCCACAACAAACTTTTTAATTGATGGTATAGTTTCGAGCGATTGGAGGAGAGCAAATAGTACCCTTATATAAGGGTAAGGGGATAAGGGTAACTGTAGAAATTATAAGGGAATTAGTTTATTGAGTGTTGTAGGAAGAATATATGCTTGTATTTTTGGTCAAAAGAGTGCGTTCGAGTGACTGAAGGACTGATGGTAAAGAAACAAGGTGCGTTTGTTTAGAAATGGTAGAGAATGGGTGATCAAATCTTTATATTTACTTGAAAACAAACGAATTGAGGAAAATAGAGAAAAAAAAGTTAAATTGTATTTAGGTTTCTATGAATTTGCAACAGGCTATAATAGAATTAATAGGGAAGCTCTATGACAAGTGTTAGTGATATATGGTGATGGTGGTGAGGCTTCTGAATGAAATTCAAAAGTATGATGACTGATTTAGTGAATGAAGGCCTGGTGTTCAGAATACAATGAGAGTCGCAAAGAGTGAATATATGGCTTTAAACTCTATTCAATTTGCGGATAGTTAAACAGATCAGGGATGGTTTCCCGAACTTGTCTTTCCTCACCTTGTCTATTCAATTTAGTACATCATTATGGAATGGGGATCTATGGAATACAGACATTATTGCATGAGTAAAGTGCTGTGCTTTTTTAAGGCGAGAAGCTGTGATTTTGTTATATAATATATTAATTTTTAATCTTGTTTTAAAAGTTTTACAAATTTTGTGCGAATGTAAGTAGTAGAGGGTTCACCTAATATTCTCACCGTGATATGCGGATGATTTGGTTTTGTGTGGCCAAATATGATATTTATGACGCGTGTTGAAAGATTTCCGTCTCATGTGAGAGTATATATGTCTTTGAGTGGCCAGTGGTGTGTATAATAATAAAGTACGTGGTTGAGACAGTAAACTGTAGAAATAATCACTTACTCGATAAAGGATTTATTAGGTTGTAGTGCTGGAGGAGGCTCTAGATCTCCTCGCGTTTTGAGCTAATAGTTAGAGCGTGGAGCCACGCTCTGGATAATCATATAATAGTCGAGTCTGAGTTTAAATATTTAGGATATATGTATAGTTGTGTATATGATATTGAGGGACAATGGAATATATATATGTATGAGATCATGAAAGTTAGGAATATGAACAGGTAAGGATGGCTGTGACTATGAGACTAGTCCGCCACACCTACTAGGAGGTATAATTGATACATAGTCATTGAGTGCTGCTGGGTCTTACATGAGGGTATGTGTTACCTTTATGCTAATGTGTCCATATTAAGCTCGTAGAGACTCATGAAATATCATGCGAGATTAAAAAATGCTAGAGATCTAAAGTACAATGTGGCTTCAGACTGTGACAAATCTTTAGGGGCGTGTTAAGTTTGAGAAGAATTGATAAATGATGACGCAATGTAAACGCTCACTTAGAGCGCATTAGGGAGTTGTGTGCCGTGAAGAAAGGAGTAAAAATATAGAAAAGATAGTATAAATAGATATCAACGTTGAAGTATTATGAGGGTATATCCAGATGAAAGCGAATGGACAAGACATAGCTCCGGGTGGTTAGCCGAACATATAAAGCTTTGGTGAGATGTTGTGAGAATCTCTTCGGAATAGGAAAGAGATTCTAGGAAAAAGTGGGACTTGAGTCCAGTATATAATGAAATGTCTCTGGAGAGAGAATATGTTTAAGTTTAGTAGCATGCCAGAAGTAAGGCTGCATCAAAGCATTGCGACACAGTGCGGTGGTTTTTGAGTGATTGGTGTATGGTCTCTCGGAAACATCCTGGCATAAGGGGGAAACTCAACCCCACATAGACGACTGATGCCATAGTTATCCCCAATTGGTTTCCACTTCGCACGTGAGTACATGTTGAAGCTCTAGGGTTGCACCTTTTCTGACTACGCGGGAAACGAGTTCTTCATTAAAAGGTTACCAAAGGTTTGGTGGGTAAGGGTCTGTGCTTTTTTTTTTCGAACTGTGTTTCCTTAATGTTCTTTCTTACTTATATGCCTATACCATGATATTGCTCTTGGTTTAGGCACTCTTTCGCCGCTATCCCGTACCACCCTCACGTCTTTGTGTGAGTGCATTCCAATAAAGCAGTGTGGGTTGTGGATTGTGTTATTGCCCAATAAATGTATACGGATACTACTGGCAACGTCTCCAGGCTTTATTAATCAGTTAGTGTGGTATTAATTACTATATATAACACTGAGAGTGACCTATTAATATATATAATAATAGCAAATAAAGAAAGGTATACGTTATTTGCAAGTGTGAATCTTGGTATTTATATTTAGGTAGTATATGGTCTTAGTTCTATATATAGTGATATATATATAATATCATTATAGTATTATATATATACTATAATGAGTCTATTCGTGTGATATATGATGTGTATATATGTAGTATGAGTATACTTGATTTTATTGATTTTTTAGATTTATTACGGTTGGTAACGTGCTGCAAGTTATCTCAAGATATTCGACCTGCCTCGAAGAGGAGAAGGGGAATGTCCAGAAATCTCTGCGGGAAAAAATAGGATATTGGTCAGGCATTCGTGATGTTTATCTGGTAGAGTATGTGTGTGTCCCTGGCTCTCGGAGAGGTAGTGTGTAGTGTCATGTGGTGATTAAATTGCCTGGTGATGTATGAGAAGGGAAAAAAATAAATATGGCAAAGAGTTTATCGAAGGATTGTATTTTTGGCGTGGGTGGGGGGTGGGGAAATTTTAAGAAGGCAATATTCTCTCCGGCGCGTATAGGGAAACTTTTTTTTGCAGCAATAGTGATCTATCAACTAACAAATTTGTCCTTTGCTTCAGCATAAAATGGTTTAGTTTAATAATTCCAACCAGGAACTAGTTTCTTGATTTTTCAAAATTTTCCATAGAAAGCTTTTCACTGACAATATGAAACATAATAAATAAACCTAATAAATGTTAAAAATCTTTATATTTTCAATTATTACAAATTATTAATTTAATTATTACAAAACAAAATATAATGATTCGTAAATTGATCCGAATTATATACTAAATTAATATTTCTTTCATATCCATTAATATCATCTACCGATAATTTGTTCCATTGTACCCATTTAGCAACTTCAGTTTCACTGCATTCGGTAACATTTTTGTTTTATATATTGAAATTTAATACACACGATATTGGAAAATGATCTAGTATACATCATTCATATAAGAGCGATATATATGAAATATAAATCTCAAATCCAGAGAACAAATTATATGATCCAGCTATGATATAGTATTTATTATATGCCAGACGAAAAATAAGTAAAAGAATGATCGGACAAAATTTTATCTGCTATGCTCATATTATTTTTTATTATGAAATTAATTGTTGAAATTATTTCCAAATCACATAAATTATCTAAATTCGAATTAAAATCACCTATTAATATTCTAATTATCTTTCAACAATAATCATCTGACAACGAGACCACTTGTTAATTATTATTGTGTTGCTTATTATGTCTTGCTGATTGAATTATATGACACAGTAGTGATAGGGGAGGAGAACTGTTAATTTGACGAAGACTCGGAAATTTGGCAGAAACATTTATGTTAATTTTCAGTGCAATTTTATTATTATTATTATTATTATTATTATTTATTATTATTATATATTGATTATGTATATTATTATTGATTATTACTTATTATTATTATTATTATCTAGTATTTTATAAGGTTATTATTAGATTATTATTATTATTGATGTATTATTATTATTACTTATTATTTTATTATTTATTATGTTATTATTATTATTATATTATAATTATTATTATTATTATTATTTTATTATTATTTATTATTTTATTATTATTAGTTATTATTATTATTATTATTTATTTTTCTTCCTTTAGCAAGCTTTAGAAAAGGGTTGGGTTCACAACCTTTCCCCGTTTCAAAGACTGAAACAAGTCTTCTAGTTATCATATGATATATTTATATTAAGATTGGAGTAATCCACGATTATCAGTTACATAATGTATGTCATGTACAGCTAGAAATTTATGTTAGTATTGTACTATGTAATACATAGTGGATACGTTGACTAGGAGTGGATGAGGAATTGTTTAATTATCGATCATTATTAAGTACTATATGTAGTAGGCACTGCGCTGGTATCATGAATCTTCGATAAGAGGCGTTTATATGTAGTCTCGTTATTAAGTAAGGCAACATAGCGGACTATATATATAACCGCCGGTAATACTTATTACAGTAAACGTGATGCGAACAACTGTGGACGATATAATAGGTATGATGTAGCATTGATAACGTATAGACTTATATATATATAATATTCTATGTATTGACTCTAGTTATTCAATTTATATATGTATATATATATATATATTATATATATATTATATATTATATACTAGACATAGTGGATATTACTAATACGTATAGTTAGAGCGGGCTCATCAATTACGTGTAAGTATGTATTATCCTGTTATTAATGACTAGTGTAGTAATAATCTATAAGCATGCTATCTTGAGAGGTGAACTCTGAATAAGCTATACTGCAGATTGACTGTTGAGTTTAGCGCTTTAATGTTACATTTTAATTGTTTTTTAGTTTTTTTGTTTCTATTTTCAAGTTGATTGTATTTTTTTTTTATTCTTTTTCACTTTTATATTTTTTTTAAATATTCTACATTATTGTTCTTTTTGAGTTATTTGTTTAATCAACATCCTTTTTTCTACGACTTTCAGTTTAAAATTTGTGTTCGGTTTTTTTTAGTTAAAAACGTCTTGATATTAAATTTCCTGTTTGAAGGGTGTTTTTGTGAATGGTGCACGGATAAACGCTGTGACAGGCAGGTTTTGATTATCATTAAAACAGTTTATGAGAAAATTAAACTGAGTGATAGTGAGGGGTCGTAGCTGAAGTGTCAGGCACCCTAGAATATGATGACTCGTCTATTCGCCGGATCCCTCTGCCCGGACTTTCTCTTTTGTTCCGGAAGGTCAAGTTGTGTGGTGCGCGAACTGGTCTCGAGATTTTTCAGGCTATTATGGCTGAACGTAGTTAGTTAATTTATTATTATATGTATTTAATTATTTATTTTTACTATAAATTATTATTTATTATTATTATTTCTAAGATTATTATCGTTATATTATATTCTCAATTTATTATGTAGTATATTTATTCGGCATTAGTTATTAGTTTTGATTTTATTTATTATTATTAATTATTATTATTATTATATGTATTGATTCATTATTGATCTTATTATTTATTATTATTATTAACTTAGTCATCACGTTAGTATTATTAACAATGAGATAATTCTGTTATCTAGTTTATATATCGTTGAAACGATTTTGCTTTAAAACGGTCAATTGTATGAATTTTGTTATTGTAAATAAAATTCATTCATTTTGCCGTTGCGGTTATATTTATAATATTATTATATTATATATATAGTAGTATTATTATTATATACGTATATTTATATTATATATTATATATATTATTTATATTATATTATATAATTATTATATATAGTTATATATTTTATATTATATTATAATATAATATTATAGTATATATATATTATTAATTATTATATATATATTAAATATATATGATTATTTATATATATATATATATATATTATTATATATATATTTATATATATAATATATATATATATATATATATATATATATATATATATGATATTATATACTATAGTATATATATATAGATTATATATATATATATATTTATTATATATATATATTATTATATTATATATATATATATATATATATATTGTATATATGTATATATTATATATATATATAGATATAATATAGTAGTATATATATATATTATATTATATATACAGTAGTAGTATTATATATATATGTATCATTAAAAAAGAAATTTATGTAAATTAATTTTATGAACATATAGAGTATATATTTATATGAATATTTATATGAATATTGAAATTTTTATTATTATTTAAGCATTATGGAATATAGTGTAGTTTACTAGTAGTTAGTAATATATAATCCTGAGACATCTCCATTTCCTCCTTCCAACCTGTTTTTCAATCCTCTGCGCGAATCAGCAACTAGTATTAGTGAAAATATATAAATAATTTTTTTTAATTATTGTGTTATATAGTGATAATGCTTATATTATATATAGTAGTATAATAATTTTATTAATATACTTATGCTTATTTAGTAATTATATGTATTATAGATAAGAATGGTGGTGTTGGTTATGGTATACGTGGTCTAGTAGGTAAGGGGGCGGTGGTGTAATTGTATTGTTCATATATGTGTTAAGATATATATAGATATATATGAGTACTTATATAGGTATTATATAGGTATATATATATATTTTTTATATTGTGTTATGCTAGTTGTTTGTTATAAAATTATAATATTTAAAATATAATATAAGGAAGAGTTAATAGAATATATATATATAGTATATTTGCATATATTAGTAGTATAATATATAATATATAGTTAATTAATATATAAGTATAGTCATATAGTATTATATTAATATACTATATTCTCATATGTATATAAGATAATATATATATATTCTAGTATTAAATAATTATACTAGTTATATATAGTATATAGTAATATATTATATATATATAATACCTGAATATATTTATATATATATATTTTAACATATATATACTTATATATATATATATATATATATATATATATTATATATATATATATATATATTAAAGTATATATATAGTTATATATATATATATTAGTATTATATAGATTATATATAATATTTATATATATATTTAATATATATATATTATATGATATATATATATAATAATATAGTTAATATATATATATTATATATAATATATATTATATATATTTTGTTTATTTACTACTGGTTATTGTTATTTATGGGATAGGATTCAGCAAGTATAATTAATAAGATGGGCAGCGAACGTTCTTTATGATACTACAGTCAATTCAAGTATAGTAGAGAGCAAGCTGTCTGACACTGAATATACCGTAGTAACGAATGTATCTTTAAGTTGTTTTACTTAAGAAATTTTTAGAAACAATAATGATTGAATATTGAGATTGATGTGTTTACGTTCATGGCTGCTATTGGCAGTCTGCCATTAGGTCCATTACATTTAGGCAGTATGATTTATGTTCATTTTTAATCTCCTGGTTAGATAACATGAAGCCAGACTTGAATTTAAACTAGACTTCTATAGATTTGAAGTGCCATTGAAAAGTTTATGTCACTATCTTTTAACACCAAGAACCAATCCCCTAATATTAAATTCACGTTTAAGTGTGAAGAAATAATTCCCTGCATTTGTTTTACGCCTTAATGAGAGTGTATTTAAAGAGATAGTAATAAATTTTCAGGACCAGTGTTTTATTAGGATGCCGGACATTCAGCCTCGTTTACCAATAAATATAAAATCTTTCATTCGTATAATTAATTAAGTTGATTTAGATAAAACAAGAAATAATATATAAATATATTTAAGATTAGTAAAGTAAAGGTAACAGAAAATAAAGGGCAGAATAAGATTTCCTTTCGTTACCTTAATTTCTCAAAAAACTGGATTTTCTAAAAATGTATTTTTCCTAATAAATGGATTTCCAGGATTTCAGATTGAAAATGTTTTTGAAAATTTCTCTCTTCGAAATTTCAAGAATTCTCTCTTCCATTCAAATGTAACTGCGACCTAAATAGAATTCTATTTGTTAAGTTTTCCTTTTTTGGGGTAGAAAGGGTACCAAAATTGAAAGGATTTAATGAAATATTAAAAATTATTTACCTATTCTTCTTCTTCATACTTATTTTATCCATAATAATAATAAAATAATAATAATAATAATAATAATAATAATATATAATAATAATAAATAAGTAATAATAATAATAATAATAATGAATAATAAATATATATAATAATAAATAATAATTATAAAAATAATTAACAAAAAATTATAAATTTTTTCCAAGTCGGAGAAAAGACTTCTTGAAACGTTTTATTCACACAAAATATTTTCATAGTTTTTCTTCATATTTAGGGTGATTACATACTATATTGGAAAACATTTGTAAGTCGTTACTCCTGATCCAGTGGGTTCTCAAATGGTGATCTCCCTTCCAAACTCTTTGACCCTTGATACTATTTAACTGTTCTCATTCTTTCAATCAAATTACCAAAGTTGGAATTAAGTTTTTAAAAAAGTTTTGGATTATGAGAATGAAACCCGGACCTGCGTTACAGGCTCTTCTTATTAGCTATGAACAAGCTAATCCTATATTAATATGAAAATTTGAGGCTTTGATCATTAATCTATTTTCTAGAGCTTCTAGAGCTGTTCTTAGAGTGTTGAAAGATATAATAGTACTGTTTCTTTCTTATACCCCTAAATTGATATATATACTATATATAATATATTTATAGTATATTATGAATGTATATATTATATAATATATATACATAAGTTATATATATGATTTATTATTATTTATACTATATATATTAATTATATATATATATTATAATATATATAATATAATATATGTATATATAGAGATAGACCTAGAGACATATACTAATATATAATCTATAATACTCGGATATATATATATATATATATATATATATATATATATGTATATATATATATATATATTTATATATATTAGTATATATATATTATATATGATATAGTATATATATATAATATATATATACTAAATCATTTTATATAACTTTTTTGTAATATTATTTTGTCATTTTATTCATAATTTTGTTCATCCTACTTTAACCCTTGAAATTGGGTTCTCATTATTTGCATACGAGCATACATATAATAACTTCTGTGTTGAATTATTTTGATTTTGCCATCCAATATCTTTATTCCTTCGCTATTAGAAGGAATGAGCTTACTCAACCTGTGTCGAAAAAAAGAGGATCCCTCTTGCATCCTTATAACTTTAATAATATGGTTTATAACCACTGTTCTTTCCCAATTGCTTTTGAAACTGTCCTTTGCGGGTAGATTTGGAGGCATCTGTACTAAATAAAAGGAAAGAGCTATATTTAAATCCCAAAGATTATTCTGTTTTTCGATATTTCAGTTATAATACTGTTCCTATACCATCCTCCTCGGTCTGGAAACTTTGGCATA
>JABUQX010058886.1:0-19314 GCA_015478945.1 Trachelipus rathkii | reverse complement strand
ATACTTTCCTTCTAGTAATGTAAAAAGCCACGAGAAATAGAAAACAAAAATATTATATTTTACAATGCGAACAAAGTTCAAAGGAAAAAAAAAAAAATAAAGCATTAAAGTCTGGAGCTACATAGAATGGGTTACGCCTCTCGATGGTTGGGCAACAGTCTGCGACTCTTGATGAATAAAAAGTAAAATCGATACCTAAATTCTTATTTTAGAAATGAAATCCATCTTTATCTTCTCCTTCTGATTGGACGTCAAGAAGAGCATCAATGGAACAACACCCCTTCTGATCATTTTAAAGTCTTTGTTTCGAGTTCTCTTAAAATATCGTAGAGTAGGGCTGAGCGGTTCACCAAAACCTTTGGTCAGCCCACTCGCTACCACCTTTTAGCTCAAAGTTTAATGGCGGGAGAAAGGCAAGGGTTGATTCAATCTAAACGACATTCGTGGACCACTACAGCAGGGGCGCTACTCCACCCGACTGACTAAAATAATAAATATAAACAATTAGTGTATAAAATATATAATTTTCAATTAACTAATAAATAATAAGTAATAATTTCATATTGCCTATAATTAATTAATAGATCAATAAACCAATAAATGATATAATAATCGTCAAAGATTTTTAGTAATGTCATATAAATAAATAATTAATTAATTACATATATATTAATATAGTATATAAAAGTTTCTCTTACATGTCAAATATACAATTAATGGCAAACAAACTAGTATTTTAGCTTTGAAATCCTATGAATTTTATGTAAGATTATGATTTTGTGTTATAAATTAAAATTAAAAAAAATATCTTTTATTCAATTACATACTTTTTGAAAAGTTACCCTTTATATAATTAAAATAGCGCATAATGAAAAGTGCAAGGAAGATATATGATATATATGAAAATGAAAAAATAGCTTTAAATAGCTGAAAATTGCTTCAAAATCTTAATTTTAATAAAATCTGGAAACCCTATTTTTTTCTTAATTTCCAAAATTTCTCCTTAAAAAAATTAGAGGTTGAGGAAAAAAAAGTTTTTCAATCGCTTTTTTTTTTTTTTTTCAAAAAAAAAAAACATGTTTTTTTTTTTTTTTTTTATTAAATTTTTTTTAAAAAAATAAAAGGCCTAATATTATTATTTTCACTTTGAGTATTTTTTAAAGGAAATAAAGAAGAGATACTTGAAAAGTAAAACAATATATTTCCATTATGATTGTATAAAATAGACAGAACTAGTTAACTCCTTTCTATTATCTATTTATCAATTGTTTTACGTTTACATATTTACAGTTTAGGTGATAGCCTGCAGACTGCATGTTTATTAGGCTGTCATACTTACTAATTTAAACTATGTTAAGTTTTACATTTGTATCAACATATAATCATTATTTATAAATTGTACTTTAAAATATTAATGTATATTTATATTTCATTATAGAATGAGTCTAACTGACAAAACTCAAAAGTGAAATAAGGATCGCAAAGAAATAATAAATATATGAAATTAAAATTATACCAAGATTGTAACATGAAGGATGATGAGTGAATGAATGACTAAATTAAATATTTGGCTTTGGAATATCACTTTTGATTCACTATAATCACTAGTCCCCACTCCCCAGTCACTACTGATACTGTGCTGTAAATACTGTCAAGCTCATTATCATCAGCATGATCAGCCGCATTTAATTAATAATTAATTTTGATATGAGACTGATAAGTACTATATCTCAGTCATATGAAGTATATGTGTGTGAGAATGACAGTGGTGAAGAAGCAGGGACAGGACTCTTTAGCTTAGCTGCCTTAGCATAACCATCTCTCTCAGTTGGCAAAATTTTCAGAATTTCCTAGTCTAGATTATGAGCAATAATACTAGTTAATTGCAACGTCACTACACCAACAATACGTTTATATTTTCATAGTAGAGGGTGCTTTGCTACCTTTTATTTCCTTAAAAGTACAGTCAACAACACTTTTTGCAGAAATGTGCTATTCTAAATTCGATTAAAAATTATGATAAAAATATGTTACTGAAGCTGAAACAGAGATAGTAAGAATAACAGTATTAATGAGCCCACAAACCTAAAATATATGATATTCAAAATCAGAATTATAAAATAAAATATGAAAACCCATAAAAATTTGAACACAAAACTCTGGGGCTTCCACCTTGTAGGAAATTGCAACCAAAAAATGTCCAAATTGTAAGAATGCAGATTTGCGAAATATTAATAATAGATAATTATTAACATGTAAATTCCATAATTTAATTGAAAAAAACGAAAAAAAAACTAATTTTTACTTGTTTTTTTCAGCCTGTTTTTTTTCTTTCCCAACCCTAAATTTATATATATATATATATAATATATATAATATAATATTATAAATATAATATATATATAATTATATATATATAAATATATATTATATTATATATAAGATATAGTATATATATATAACTGCATACACTAATTTTATAATCTCAAGTATAGCCACTTAATAATATATATTTACGTCTATTGAATAGTAACAAATATTATATATTATACTATATATATTCAGCCTGTTTTTTTTCTTAATCCCAACCCATAACTATATTATATATATATTATATATATATATACAATAAAATGGGAGAAAACCGGTCAAAAAGTCACTAGCCGCGTTTTTTTTTTTAACGAATCATGAAAAATCGAAATTTTAAGTTACATCTATATTTAATAGTGTTTTCTCACATTTGGAGTTTCATCAACATTTGTTATTAAATGAAAATAACTTAAAATGTTGAAATAAATATTTTTTTATTTTATTCTTTAGAAACTTTCATATTTTAAAAATTGAATTCGGGGAAATCCGGTCATTAAATAGACCTTGGTCATTCAATCAACTTTATTATTCTTATAACCTGTATTTCAAACAAAATCAAATAATATTCTTACAATTTCAAAAGCTGGATAGAAAAACCAAGGTCTAAGTCTAAGTTATATGTTATTGACTTTTTTGCAAAATGTGCATTTTTTCCATAATTTGAAATTTTCATTTTCATTTTCTTTATGTTAAATAAGCATTGAAAAAAAAATTTATGACAATTAAATTTAATAAATTTCTAATAATTAATAATAATATTCAACTTATATCTCAATAGAAAATAACATCATATTATTGAATTAGCGCCTTTTGAATACGTAATTTAAGAAAAGGGAAGCTTTGTTATTAAATTTTTTTACAATAATTATAACCAGAATCACATTTGCATAATTTCGTTTCTAATATTTTTAATAAAGACATAAATGAACATTTGCACCCTTTGAAGAATATGGATTTCCAAACAGTGAGAGGCTTTAAGCATTTTTCATGTGAACTATTGTCTTTTCCTTATATTAAATGCTAAATAGGTAGCTATAGAAAACATAACATACAGACTACAGTTTACAACATGTTTATCATTTAAAAAATTTATTTAGATTGGCTGCACATTTTTTGACTTGAAGGCTGTAACGATTAAACTGAAGTTGTGTATTTATGCGTTAAAATGTATCTTCGAGATACTTGTACTGCATGTTCCAATTTCTGAGTTATTATTTACATAAAATATTTATGAAGTATTAGAAAACGGTGACCGGTTTCGAAAAATTAAACAACATTGACTATAGATAGTTAATTTCTCATAATATTGATATAGATATAATATTAGATAAATAAAAAAGGTTTCAGATAGATATTATATATATATATATATATATATTATATATATATATATTATATTAACCCAAACAAAAAAACAATATATCAACCATCAAATATATATATTTATATTTTCACAAGTAAAATTAACAATATTATAAACTCTAAATAAAATATTCAAAACAACAATTTAAAATAGATATAAATATTGCATAATATTTAATCACCTTTGCTATATAAACTAGCAAGCTCCATGGCACCTTTGTGGTTTGGTCCCCATCTTGGTTTAGTCTTTTCTTCTTCATTTGTGGCAGAGTTATCGTTAGGGTCATCTTCTAGCATTGAATTATTATAAATCTGTTCATCAGTTTTCACTGGATAAAGGACAACCGACGCCATAATCCGCCCACAGTAACATCACAACCACACTCAAGCGAGGTTCAAGTAGAACTGACACAGTCAAACTCCAACAATAGAGCAAGAGCAAGAAATTGTATGTATAAATTTAACCTAAAAAAAAAAAATTGGAAATCAATGAGTCATTGCTCCCCTCGGTCATCATGTTTATTAATATTTTTTTTCATTTGGTATGCAACATAAATCTGATTAGTTTGGAAGAATGTATTTGTGGATTATTCTGGTTTGTTTTGTTAATTGGATAGAACAAGAAAAATAAGTCAAGGGGCTCCTTATTTATTGATTCGGTTTATAGCTGCTCTTATATCAATAACCAAATAGAAGATATGTTACTGAAACTCCTTGAATAAAAGTTATAATATATATATATGATATATATTAGACGTATACGGTTAATCGTTATGCGATTTGTTAACACAAAATATATACTATTGTGAGAATAGTTTCGGTTTCTTTCGTGTGTTAACTTTGTTATAATTTATTAGCATGGAAAGAGGACCCACAAAAAGTTATAAAATAGGGCTCTTTATTCAAGATCCTTATGACCGAACCTGGAGCACTCACCATGGTATTACTGCGCTTTTGTGGGGAACGATTTGTGTTTCGTCTTGAGTAGAGCCATTTTTTTTTCGCTTGTTACTTAGGTACGTTAATAGACATATTATCTCGCATCTCTATATATAACACTGTATGATGATATTTCATTCACTAGGAGTAGTAATCTTCGTTGATTATCATAATTTATCAGCTACAATCTCTCGTAATGTATGTCATCTTATATATTTTTAAATATCGACCATAATATACTGATATAATATTTATAGAATTATATCTAATATAATATATTTGTTCACCAGAAATTTTGTAAATAATAGAATTACGAAAAAGATTAGTATATAAGTCAAAGTAATTGACATAATAAATCTGTCAAGAAAAATAGGCACTTCGACTTAATAGATATATTAATCCAATGCTCACATAGTAGAATATAATTAAATGATATACAAAATTAAATAATATAATAGTTATAATAATTATATATTATAATAATAAATTGAGTGAATGGAAAATAAAATAAAATCCATTTTATTATCAATTGAATATATTCTTAAGAGTTTCTAGCATAATTTACCGTTTATTTATCATATAATTATACAATTACTAAAATTAATGATATAAGTCATAATAATCATATTCATAATAATTAATAATAATAATATAATAATAATTTAGAGGATATTTAATTGCATAAGATTAATACATTAATACTGATAATAATGTATGGAATAATATATAATAATAATAATAATAATATTTAATAATAACTATATTCGAATTAAATTGATAATAGATGAATCTAGAGGAGTAATAATTTGTGATTTGTGTGTTTGGAAATTTTTATGATACTACAGTTGTTTTTCTAATTGCAGGTTTGAGTAGATGATTAAATAATATATCTATTAACATGAAATAATGAGAATAAGAAACAAATACGATAGATAAAGTTTAGGTAACTTACTTAAAATAAATTAGATTAGTAACTTTATGATATTAATGATTAGTTTCATACGTTAATAGTACTGAATGAATAATGATTAGAACTAAATTCTCTTTTCTATTTAGGAATCACCTCTTGAATGTTCACTTGGTTCTCCGTCATCTACCTTCTGTGTTCACATCCTCTCTTCGCTCTCGTTTCACTGATCTGTTCTCTCTCAACTTCTCGCACTTATGTATAGGTTCTACTAACTCTCATGGTTTGCCGAACTTACACACCCTCGTAACAAATCTTATCTCTTACTCTCCTCCTTCCTACTCAAGCCTAACTTGTTTAGTTCTCTAAAAAATAATAAATATATAAAAACGATATTAATATATTATACAATTACACAATCTTAAAGCTCTATATAGTTGGCACTGCTAAGGATGCTGTCACTATTATGTAAAGTTCAACTTATATAATAGCATACTATGGATATGTAAAGACTGTCTTGTTTCAAAAGATGAAAAATTAAGTGTTGATTTTCCAGTATATGTAATTATAAAATAGTCCAATATAGAATTTAATATAATACAGAATATGCGTACTATTAGTATAATTAATACTTATCTCAGACATTAGTGTATGTAAGTTTTATTCTTCTTTTAGTGGTAATTAGAGTAAAATTTAGAGTGCTGCTATGAATATCTTAAAATAATGCCGAAAATAATAGGTTTATGATTGTGTATGACATAAGCTAGATAATATGGCATTATATATATATTATTATTTTAATTATAAATACATTTATACTTACATCCTTTCAAAATGAGTTGAATCTCTGGAGAAAATTAGTAGATTATGAAGATATATAATAAGATCAGCTTATTTATTTTATATATAACTTGAATCCTATGTTCGTTGATCAGATGAATTAATATATATATATTAGAAATAATTATTTAAAAAATATATATAACTTATTGGGCAGATGTTTTTCTCGGCTGTTTATCCCGATCACTGAATGGATGCCGCAGGATGCAATATGCCAACTATTTTCAATAATGATATGGATAAATTATTACTGGTATTAAATACGATTAAATCTAGTGTTTTTTAATTCTTTGCAAATATGTTTCGAATTTTATTTGAACTATACATTGTTTGTATGATTATGGTCTTAGTTATATTCGTTACAACTGTTATTTATAGTTATGTATTGTGTTGTTGGATTTTATATATGTATTGTGTTATATAATTATATATTATATATAATATATAATAAATAAATGTTTATATTGAGTGTGTTTATATGAGATTTTTGTGTGTGTTTATCATCTACTTTTTTACATTCTTGTGTTGTGGTGGGTTGTGGTTGTGTGTTGTGTTGGTGTGTGTGTTTAAGTATGTAAGTTTTCATAGTTTAGCTTCTAATCAGGAGATGTTAAACGTTACACTTTGTTTTATGTCTTTACCAGTTTTAGTGGTTGGTGTGGTTGTGTGTTGTTGGATGCTGTGTTAGCGTAATTGGCTTGATTCATGATCCGCACGCATTGATTATTTGACGTTACATCTTCAAGAATTAATGCTTTATGATGATAATAAAAGTTAAGACTGATATAACACTCTTGTGACATATGAGAGAGATTAACTAGGTGCGTGTACAGTGAAATTTCTTAAATAAATGACTGGATTAATAATAGTTTTATTTTTGAGTTCTTTGTTTAGTTTAACTTTATCTGCGTTGTTTTATAGATTTTGTGTGTTGACTCTTTATTTTTTATTAATGTATAGTGATTATGGGTGTGTTTAAAATACCATTGGTTATTTCATAATAGATTTTTGATAATAGTATGGGATTATTAATTTATTTATTATTAGTGTTCTTAGTAGTTTGTGACCTATATTTGTTTTATCAATTATATTATATTTATTCATATTTAGTTCTATGTATAATTTTATGTAATTTATTATTTAATGATTGACATCATTTATATTTATAATTTATTAATATGTGTATTGAATAATAATAATACCATTTTTTTGTGTGTGTGTTTTACTCGTAATTAGATTATGATATTCTTCTTAGTGTGATTATTATTATATTATATTTATCTTATTATTATTACGTTCTTGTTCTTTTATTACGTATTATATATTTATTAATTATTATTATATTGTATTATTTATTTTATTTATTATATATTATTATTATTGTGTTATTTATTTTTATGTTATTAATATATTTCACTGCTGTTAATTTGTATAATATAAAATCCTTGATAAAATCAACATTTAGATTTTTATCTACTTCTAATGCTCATAAAGAGATCTATTCGTTAACTTCATTAAGATAGCAGTGCAGCGATAGTGCATTTAGCTCAAAAAGAGTTTAGCTTCGTATGCGGGTAGCTTTGCTTGAGTATTACGTTCGGTTGGTTTGTGTTTCGTTTTTGGATGCGCGGACTTATGGGTTTAACGCCATTACATTGTTTAAAATCTGGTTAAGATTTTTCCCTTTTCACTTACTGATTGTAAGTTTAGCCTGTTAAAGGTGATGAAGAAACTTTAAAAGTAATTTTCTACCGGTTAAACCAGTGTTTGAAAGTTGCGATAATTCACGTAGTATGTGATAAAGAATGTGCAGAGCAGGGATAAAACGTTTAGGTTCTTCGTTCGTTGAAAGTGAGAGCTTTGAGGTACACAAACCTCTATTCACTTAGTTCACTTCTACTTTCGTAGTCGTCTCTCTCATGCTCACTCTTCATCTTTCACTCCTGTTGCATCTATATACTCCTTCTGTTGTTTACTCGTCGCAGCAAATATATTTGTTTGATCTTCACCTTTTGTATTAAGAACTTGATCTTCCCCTCTCTCTCTTCTACCCTTTCTTCTCTCTCTCTATGTTTACATACAACAAATACACACAACCTCTATTTGCTTATATACTTAAAAAATATGTGTCGCCCTAAATAATAGGTACTAAATATCTCTATATTATCCTCTGATATTACTCACAATATTATAAATAGTAAAATCAAATATTAATCTAAATATAGATATATACTATATAAATGTGTAAGAGAGTTTATATATATTATATTTATACTTATTATATATATTAATTATTATGATGTAGGTGTAATAGATATATGATAAAGGTACAACTCTCGTGGGGTATAGGTAAGTTACTCGTCAAGTGTCGAGGTGTGATCTTTTGCGTTTATATCTATTTGACTGAGAGATATTTAAAACCCAAGGATCCGAAAGACGGAATATAATTTTCTCACAAACGATAAAACTCTTAGTCGTATGTTATTTATTTTTTTTAATTCCCTATCAGAGATAAACATGAGAAACATATAGAATTTTCCATAAAATTTTATTCTTAATATAAAGTAATATTATTAATCCTTGTATAGGTTTTAGCAGTAAGTATTTTTAGTGTGTATCCTTATAATATTAATTTGTGATGTTAAGATTCATATCCTAATAAAATCGCAATCATCAAAGATTCTAGTTCAGTTTCAGCACTTAATATGTATGGGAGTAAGTATCACTTACAAAGTTAGACTGATAATTTAATCAATTATTAATATATTCAAAAATTTAAAATATATACTTTATAATCATAATTATTCTCATGAAATACTAAGAATCGGAATTGCAAACCTAATATGAGCTCCATAATATAGCAACACTCAATATCGGATATGCATAGATCTGTTCTTAAAACTTAATTCAATACTTCCTCTCGGATAGGTAAATCTCTCAATCATTATTATTACTTATACAAATTACATAATTATATTACCTAAAATAATTTATGTGAAAATTATACTTCACTTATAATTTCTCATCACTTTCAATCAAATTTTAAATTTAATTATCAGGCTTTCAACATATATCTTAATAGGTCATCTAATTTCTTTGAAACTTAGTGCTATAATTTAATTTTTATATAACTCAGTACAGAAGAACTCTCCCTAAATAATGATCAATAATTATGTGTTATATATTCTTTGTTAATGACATAATGATAATTAAATTAATAATATAATATTAATAATAATTAATAATATATATATTAATAATAATACAAATTATACAATTACTAATATAATATAATAAGTCGAAAGATAATTACCTCGTCTTTGATATAATTCAATAATGAAATAATAAATCACCTATATAAATACCAATCAATAATTATATAAACAGTCTGTTGTTATACGATATGTTTAATACAATCAAGTCAAGCACCGCAGTGGGGCCTTCCAACACCGGTGCCAGTATCTCTCTGAATCCTCCTCAGCCTCAATCCTCCTTCACTCATCTTTTCCCCCATTTTTCCTCCATTTCCATAATTCCTAATTTTCATTCCTTTCTTCTTTTTCTTCTCCTCTGTTCTGCATTCCATGGCATTTCTTCGTTCTATTTCAAACTTGGGGATCCCCCGCGGGTTTCTGGAATCTGATTTCGAACCCGCCTCCAACTTCATCTCCATCTCCGTCTCCTCATTCCGAATCCTCCAGCCTTTCTCTGAGTTTCAGCTTTATACGATCATTCTTTTTTAATTATTTTTTTTTTTTTTTTTTTGTGGGGCTGCGTCCCCCCCTTACAGAGGTGCAGAGGGACGTAATCTCGTCTCTCCGGTGAGATTGCGTCATCATATAGTCACATCAAAATTTTAGCCCGACCCGAACGGTCAAGCCTAACATGGTGTTTTCAGGACAACGAAATTTGTACTCTTGGCGCTAAGGGGACCCAGCACCCCATTAGGAATAATAATTAGATAAAATAGACCCGAACCGAACGGGGTAATTGACCGTAAACTAGGCCAATGAGACATAACTGATAGTACTAATTAATTAGATTATGGATTCAATAAGTTAATAACATCATCAATTTTATTCATCATATATAAATACATAATACATAATATATATTACCTAAGTAATTGATATACGACTCAAATAAAGATCCAAGGTTTTATATAACTCATAACCCAATTGACTAGATTTAATTGAATAAACTATTATAATTAAATATAATTAACAGTGAAATCAGAAATAATAATCAGAGTATTAAATAAATTGCGAAAGAATGAAACCTACGGTAAACAGAGTACATCCGAATAAGACTGGAGTGAATAATTAATAATAATAATAATAAATATTTAATAATAATTAATAAATACAGTAAAAAAAAAAAAAAACGATCCGTATTTTCTAGAGTACTCGTTTTAACAGACTCAAGTAAATTTTCGATATATATCTCCAGTATAGCGAAATTCACTCGAATCTTTGATAATAATACATAACTTAAAATTAATTATAATATAATAAATTTAATAAAATACGTATGTATATGTAGTTTAGTAATAATAAATACTCATGTCGCCAAATATTGACGTCGCTGAACGTAATATTCTCGGTGAATTACTCATACGGATGAATATTAACTTCATCACATGCAATTTCAGTTATTCACATAATATCATAAATGATTTCAAGTAATTTATAATATAATTAAGATTTGCTTGAATAATATCATCACTTACTTCAAATTCTCTTAATAAATTATTGATGAAAAATGCCAATAAATAAGATAATTATTATTAATTAGGTAATAAATCGTGAATAATAAAGTCTTAGCAGATGATTAGTTCAAAGCTGATAGTAATTAATAAATAGATATTACATAGATAAATAGATCCAAAAAATACTTAAATATAATAAAATTAATATACATCCTACAGACTTCGAGCTTATCACACGGGTTCGAGCTTATCCCATATATAGAATTATATTCCAAGTTTCAGACTAATTAACTCTCTAGATCCCTTCATTCAAAACTGGAAAAGGAAGGCATTCGCGCAGGTGGCCCTATTACTAAGCGATTAATCGAATGTTAATATATAGTATATTTATTTCATTTTCTTTTGATTATATTTTTTTCATTGTTATATAAAAGCCAAACCAAGAAGCTAAAAACAACAAATTATTCGCTTCGCTATATGTTTATTAAAGTTATTATCGATTTATTTTTTTATTTTAATTATACGATTCATATACTCAAACTTTTTTGATTCTTTCAATCTGCCTGTTTTTACCGTTAATTTTCTTTTTTCGTTTTTCTTGGTGACAACTCTACACCTGATCTCGTACGGCCAGGCTTATTTAGAATACAGAAATGTGGGGTGGATAGGGACATATCTACCATGATGTTACACATAAAGAGCCTGCACTGTGAGATCGAAACCTGTTGTCACCACTCACACACTCACTTTAAAACCTGTCTGGATGTATAACCAAAAAGGCCCCCTTTGAGGAGCTAACAGCCCACTTCTGGGACTAAAATTCCATTGTGGGTTTCACACAGGGCCTCGCAGTGAAACATACCTCTCCCTAATTCATCGGTATTAAAGTCGCGGTCTTGCAGACCTTTAAATTCGGTACTCTGCAGAACCTATCAAATACACAAGATAAGCGCTTGGACACGTCAAGGCATGTGAAAAGAGAAAGAGAAAATGCTGCAAAATGTTGCTTTGCAAAACACATTGTGCAAACATCCGAGTATGCAAAGCATTCCGGAGCCTGCCGTGTTAGACTGCGAGAGAGAGCGAGAGCAGTGATGACTAGTGATGATGACACCGACTTAATTAGCTAGAAAGTAGATATATATACGAATGATATTAATCAGGATAAAGAGAGTGAAAGAGATAGATAGAGAGTATATGTGAAAATTATAATTGAATGTGTGAATAGACAAGATTTATATATAATATATTAATATTAATATAATATAAATATATTATTAATATGTATATTAAATATATATATATATATATTATAAAATATTAAATTAATATATATATTCAACTAGTATTAATATTTTAATATTTATAATTATAATTTCTATTGATTATTAATATTAATAATATACTTATATAATTTTATAACTAAATAACTATATATATATATTATTATTATATTTAAGTTATAATATATTATTTCAATATATTTACTACTTATAATATATTATTAATATTAATATGTTTTAATAAAAATGTTATTATAAAATTAGAGTAGAGCCACAGAATATATATTGCTTCCTGACCTCTCGCAACAACTAACTCCTTTCAAACTGTACAACCTTTCATAGTTAGTGTGTATACAAGCGCTTATATTATATACCACCAAGTGCTCTCAAATGACTAAAAAAGGAAATTATTATTAGAAAAAGTAGTTCAGAGAACTTTTTTACTCATATATAGTAGTGTGTCAGTATGTTAGTACGAATGGATAAAGAAAGAGATTTTGGCCGGTGATCTTAGTGCTGTTAAGTCTGAGGTAAGAGAGTTGAATATGAAAAAGATGAGCTGTGTGGATAAGTGTATCCTGCCATATGTTTCTCCTCAAAGGAGGTAAAAAATGGGAGTCACTGCAGCTGGCCGCCAGAGAGAGAGAAGATGCCTACGAAGACTTGTTCTACGCGAAAGGACATGTTAAATAGTGAGGTAATAGGACTCTCTCATGATATATTATTAATGAAAGAGAGGCGAAACGTCGCACAGGTTTTGAGAGAAGATGACTGGACTGTGAGGTTAAAGAGCGCAGGAAAATTGGTTATTTTGATGAGAGTAGAACTTGAGCATAGTGAGTGAGTGAAACGATTGATGCCGAGAATATTAGATATTGAACTGGTGAGGAGGGATAGATATGGGATGAGAGTTAATTTAGAAGATATTGGATTGCGAATGAATAATTGATTTACGTACGCAAGTATTGACTTGAGAACTATTTTAGAATTTAAGAGATTAAACCGATGAGAGTATAAAGGAGAAAAGGGAATTAAGAGCATGCATTTTAATGACTGATATGCTAGACGTTCTTTAAAAGGGGTAAGAAACCAGAAGAGTAGTGGCACCCTTGGGAAGTGGAACAAACACGAACTAACTTGGAAGAGAGAGACGAGAGAGAGAGTTAAAGTCAGAAAGCTTTTAAAGACAACCTTAGATGAAGGGAAAGCAATTTGTGTGGTAAATTCTGCCACATAATGACGAAAGCGTACTCCTGCACTAAGGCGCGCCAAGAAACACTCTTTTTCAGAGGAAGCAAGTCCGGTGTTGACTTGAGAAACTCTGAGGCAACTGATGGAACAACCAAACTCTTTTAGAAAAAGTGGTGTTTCTGTAAGAAGAGAATGGAAGAATGTTGTGATCCGTAAAAATCAAATGAAAGGGAATTCTCTCATCCAAGAAATATGACACCCCAACTAAAAGGACACACCCTTAAACCAAAATTATTAAGATAGTAAATGATCATGGAAGAACAAGAAATACCATAGAACTTCACAGGAAAATCGAGTGGGATATTAAGATGACAAAAAAGGTTTTCGAGAAACTTGTTAGTAAAAGAAAAAATGTGGGCATACAAAGCAGGGTTGTGGAGTCGGAGTCGGAGTCGCGGAGTCGGGGACGTCCGTAGTTTTGAAGAGGGTGGGTCGGAGTCGATGTCGGAGTCGGTAATTTTTGAAGAGGGTGGAGTCGGAGCGGAAGTCGGAGTCGGTAATTTTCAAAAGCGTCGGAGTCGGATTCGGCAGTCGGATCGGTATACTTTCAATGATAGAGTTGAGTTCGGAAAATTTTAAGCTGACAAAGTTTATAATTGTGACTCTGTGAATGGCTTCAATCACTTCATGCAAGTTTTATTGACTTTCGACTTCCCCACATCAAAATTGCAATTGCAAACTTCGAATGTTATTTTTAACCAGCACCTTATGTTTTCAATTTGAATTATATTCTTAATAAATTCAACCTTCAACCTCATATACCATCTATAATTTAAGATACTGAAGAAATAATAAACTCCAATGTAAACATTCCACCTGAAAAAAATTTCTCCCAGTTGACAAATTGATATTATACTAGCTGTTGTTTTATAATTGATTTCCAACATCTATACAGGGCTTAAAAGGCATTACACTGCAAGAATAACAACAAAAAGACTTAAATCTGCACTTTGCAATGTGGCCATTTGTATTTAAGGGTTGCAGGAAGTTCAAGAATAAAAGGATGCATCTAAACATGTTGTAAGTGATGCAACAACTACAACTATCTCCGTTACTACCCTTCATCAAGTCATTCTCAGAACAGTTCAGAAGCCACTTAAGTATGAAAAGCTAGTCGAAAAGGTCGATTGGTTCAAGAAAAATGGGTCAAAAAAGCGTCATTTCCCTAATCCTTAGTACACAAATATTTCACATAAACTTTAAATAAAAAAATTTTCTTTGCCATGCACTGAAAGAAGTGTAAAAATTTTATGTAACTTCGAACAGTATCCAGACATTGTACAACAAGCAACTGCAAATTGCTGTTACTGCTCCTCTACCTCCAACGCAAGTTTGCGTTGAATAAGAAAATGCTTTTAAATAAAGAAAAAAACAACTTGAAATTAAATTATAAAATCAGACCAAAGAGAAAAGATGAAGGAGAACTGGCAGATGCTATTCTATTTTTGAAGAACTCCCCCCACAATCAATCCCATATAAGAAAATTTCCTGTACTTTTTAAAGATATCATATTAAATTTAAAAAACTTCACATTGTTAAGAGTGAGATTGCTGAGTGATTTATTGATAAATACATAATGAATAAGTCACACTTCAGTAGTTTACAATACAGAAGTAAGATAACAATAATATACTTAAGCTTAATATGTATGACTCTGAGTTACTCAATTTCCCAAGATATCACCCTCATCACACTCCCTCACATGAAATACTATACTCACCTGACCGTAATAAGATAGTAAATTAATAGAATATAGTTGATCGAGTATATATAATCCAATACTCACTCATCAAACAGACGTACTAGTAAAAGCGTAGTATATCTCACTAATAGTAAAGTGAGAGCATGAGGCAAGCGAACCTGGTAAGAGTACCCTTCCCCACTTCTTAGGGAGAAAGGGAGAAAGAAAAAATCTCCCCCTCTCTATGCCTCACATCTACCCTATCAACGGTGAATTTTATAGCTATTAAGACTTAGGAACCGGCAGGCACGAACAATGATCTTAAACTCTTAAATGAAATCATCGACAAGGGAGAGTGAGTAAGTACTGTGTAAAGGCTTTGGCAATATCAAATATAATTAACCATAAGTCAAAATATTACAAATTATCGTTTGAAATACTTCCCCTTAAAAGACTACGATTTTATTACTTTAATACATTATTTATAAATGATTATAGATAAAAATCTCATGCATACATCACGCTTTAGAATACGTACATATAGATATATGTTGATGAGAGAGTATTTCTTTTGCAGACTTCTGCGCACTGAAGTATTGAAGAAAGCTACTCTACTGATTAATGCAGTAGTATTACAAAGATATATATACTCAGAAGTTTATTCCACTTTTGATTCACTCCAGACACATATTGAACGTGTGTAACTCGATATAAGTGACACATATATAATATAGAGATAACGCTCTTTTCTTAGAGTAAGAGACTAAGAGGATTATCTAGTTTCGTCTTCACGTGAGGCACTCAAGCAGAAGCTAAGAGACGAGCCCTGATTCATTATTTTAAAGAATTATAAAATAAATTCTGACGAACTTTTATTGGTCTCCTCTTATTTTTTTCTAAAACTCTGGTGCGTCGATTTGGTTGCGCCAGAGAAGGCTGTAAAAAGAATAGGCGAGAGATTTAAGACTCATTGCGGATGTAGCGCGCTTGCGATCCAGCGTAAGGGTTATAAACTTCACTAAAGAAGACTCACAACAGAGAATTCAGCCAAAGTTGGAGAGGATGAAATAGTGTAAGAATGATGATGATAATTAACATATCATCATTATTGTAGACCAACGTCTCATAGTTCTTTAAGAAAGTGGGAAAGATACTCGCGCGCAAGAGGTATAGAGCTTTCGCACGAGATGACTGATTTTCCTCATCAAATAAATCCCCCTCCACTGATTATTAATCTCAAAATTTCCACAAGGGAAGGTAATTTTATCAACGTAACATTTATAAACAACGTGCTGTGGCCCTGGATGACCACAGGATATATATATTAGATTAAGGAGGAACTACAGATATGACATTCGTGGAGGAGTCCATTCAATGCTTACTCAGAATTACTAATTAAACAAAACGTTGGTTGAACGAAAATCACGAATATGAATGTCATTGTTAATCGTATTGTGAGATATGCGTAAAAAAGAAGTGTGCTCACTAGGAAGTAACAAATAGGAGGTTAACAAAACGTGTATGGATTTAATATGAGCATTACCAAGCCCGCGTGCAATAGTTCTATTAAATGGCGTGCTAACTGCCGGCACAAGCGTAGTATATGTCAAAAGTGTGTGTCGAGGAAACTAAAGGAAGAGGAATGTGAAGAGGAGACTGATTATAGGGTGAATGAGGAGAAGAATCGTGAAAGACACAAATGTAATGGCGAGACAAACAGAGAGTAGTTGATCAAGGATTTTAAAATTAAGGTTAGACCGAGAGACTCATGAAAGAATACAAAAGTGAAGCTATGAGTTAATAGATTGAGGAATTAGAAGAACTATCTTTTTTAAGAATCAGTTGAGCATACTCACAACCTCATCAATGAGGAAAATTTTAATATACTGTAATAATGAATAGAGATGAACAGGTAAACAAATGCATGTATTGCTCAGGGTCCCATTTTCTTAAACCTCAGAAAAATGCAATCTCCAAAGTCAAAGATATTGGTAAAATATCCATATATTACCAGCATATGAAGTAAGGAACAAAGCGTAAAGTTTGTTGTCAGCATGTTGGGCTAAGAAGCGGATAATATCTTTAAAAATAAAAAACCCCGTGGAGGAACTAACAATAAAATAGAAGAACAAAAATTATTCAGGGAAACGAAGAAGATGGAGCTTATTTTTTCCGGAAGGTTAAATCAATATTCACCTCTCCAGCAAACTGAAATAGTAGAACAAGTGAATGAATTACACTTTGTAAAGTAATAATGGTGTTAATAAACGGTAAAGAATTTAACGCACTTATTGATACACAGGGTGCAATAAATCTCTTATTAGTAAAAAGAATGGAGGAGTTGGATTAGGAGATGTATGTGCTTGGTACGATAGGGGGGTTCTTGTATGAAGGTAAAAATTTAATTTGTTAAATACAATCAACAATGGGGAGATAGCAAATTAATAATTGAGACTATTTTTGTATTGAAAATGCAACGAGAGGAATTGAAACTGAAATGTTATTTATTATAATACGAATTATAGAGGAATTTCTCTTATACTCTAGGAATGGATATATTAACAAAATTTGGAAGAAAATTATTATATATGAAAAGGGATGGTGTGTGAATTGAATAGAAAATAAATGTGATGTGGCTGAATTTAGTAGTTGAGATAAATAATAAAGAACTAGATTAGAATGAAAAATATGATAGAGTATTATTATTGACGATAAAAAGACTAATGGGTGTATTGTAACAAGAGTGGTTTCTTAAATCAAAGCGGCGATGTATCGTGGACAGGTAGAAAATGGAGTTAATTGGAAAAGACAAAGTACACATAAAACAAAGTATTATAAAAGAAGATGGAGGTTAAACTGAATATAGTTATCACAACACAAACACTATAAAAGAAAGGAGGAATGAATTTGGACTAAGTTTGGATGAAGAATATAATATCGACCTGCTTTATAAAGAGACTGAATCCTCCACTGGAGTTCCCTCTTCACGTAAAGTCAGGTAATCCAATGGAAGTGTGGGAATGGGAGAATTAAATTACACTATTAAATGACCAAAAATTGGATCCGTGAATCACGTAATGGATTAAAAAATAGAAATAGAAGGGTGAAGGAGCCCACTCAAGTATGTGAATATGTTGTCACGGGAATGTACGGGTTAGTGAAATAATTCTATACGGATAACTGTACATATGGTGATAGGATGAAGACGAGGGCATGTAAGAAGAGTATCTACTGTTGATGACAACGATTGAGGTCATCGAGCAGAGAAAGATCTACACACGCGAACATACACTCCGAGCACAAAAAGACTAGTAGATTGAAGTCAAGACAGATGAGTTTACAACTCGATGAGCAATTCTGGATTAAGAGTTCTACTTGGAATTATCACTATGTGTGGAATAATATCAGAGTAAATATATATAATAGCTCTATTGACATAGGAGATAGGATTGGTTTTATTGAATTTCAAGGCACAAGATATGAATAGGATATTATACACGCATGAGGATAGTATATAATGATATATTGACGCTCTATGTAAGGAATAGAAGACAGGGACAAGTAATTTATATAGATTGTATTATTCATTTGTTATTGACCATACAATTGTGGAGTGCAGCGAGATCATTAATTTTAAGAAAATGGGCATGTGACTATCTGGAATACTGTAGTGAAGTTTTTGATGCTTGAACCTTCAGCTAAAATCTTTAGTGTATAAAATCATCTAAAATGACAGCTATTAGAATGTAGTTTTGAGTTAGAATTGTTATGGACTTTTCCTTGATTAAATTAACAAAGATACTAAGAGCGAACTAAGTCTCAGACACCCGAAGTTGTCGCTTCACATCCCTGTAGAAAATGTCTGTAGGTTTCCCTGATTTTAGATATAGGGTCGGGTGTGCCGCAATATTGGCACTGTCCAGAAGGCCGGCAAATGGTTAGGGATGCTTATAGAAACGTAATTTATAATTAA
>JABUQX010058885.1:12500-17352 GCA_015478945.1 Trachelipus rathkii | reverse complement strand
ATGTGCTTATGTGATCTTACTGCTTTAATCATCATCTTTTAGCCATTGATAGATAAAAAATAACAAAATAAGATTCTTCTCTGCTAACAACATGTATTTTAAATCCTTCTAAGTTTTTATTTAAGGAGAAGATTGTTTAGATCCATTTATTCATATACTACCTTTTTCTCACACCAAAATATTTGCAAAGTTTTTTAATAATTCAGATTTTTTTATTATTATTTAGTATTTTCTATGTACATTGACAATCCATTCCCAAGAAAACACAACTACCCGCACTCCCTACAGATACCGATTTACTAGCCCTCTCATCCTGGACATGTGTCAGAAAATATTTTCTTTAGGCCAAATTTAGGATAATCCTCTTTGTATCCCGGGGCCATTTAAGCCTAATTCCAGGTCAAATATATTTCCAAACTTGATCCCTTTTTCTGTAAATGGTGCGACATGAACGACGTTAGGGCTAATTAGGCCTAAATTTCGGATAAGCCTTCTTCTGTGACGGCTATTATCACTAACATGTCAAAGGTTATATTCCATAGTAGGCAAGAATCATTTTTTATTATTTTCTATCATATTTTCAACTTGAAACATGCTGGATCCGGTAAGATCCTTTAAGTAGGTAGGAAGGATGTTTTCCTTACTTGTGAGGTCGGAGTAGTTTCCCCTAGTTCATAAGCTACCACCAGGGCTCAGCATGGGCCCCACCCGCCAAAGGCAGCCAACTTCCGACACACGCTTGGTGCGTCCCGCGCGCGTGCGCCCGCAAGGCGCATTTTTCCGCGTTCCCGCCAGCGGTGCGCCCGCAGGCGCAATATTCACACACACACACACACACACCACACCACAGCACACACACAACACACACACACACCACATACACACCACTCACTTACACATTATAAAACGTATAATTTATTAAGAACATTTTAATTTTATTTGATTATATACTTAGCGTTATTTATTCATCGCCTTTTAGTATTATTATTTTAGACCGTACACACACACACACACACCCACACAACACCACACACCACACACACACAGCACAACACTCACTACCACCTTAACGTATAATCTTTTAAGAACATTTTATTTTTTAGTTATTATTATACTTGTAGTGTTAATTTAACTTTCATGGCCTATGTTTTATTATTTAGAACACCAGACACCCACACGCAAACACCACACACCCAACAACACACATACACACTTTACACATACGCTTCCGCACCACTCGGATATTATTCGATGTCCCATCTTTACCTCAGCCTTTTTATGCCTCAACTTGTGTGATAGCCTCCAGTTTTGATTGCCTCACTTGATGTCTCAGACTTTTGATTGCGCTTCAACTTTGAGGCCTCAGCTTTTGATGCCTCAGCCTTGATGCCTCAACTTTAATAACACTAGCTATTGGACCTCAGCGTGGAGTTCATCTTTGATGACTTCTTTGAATGGCATCATCTTTGTACCTCTTACTCCTTATGCTCCTATTATCACAGCCAGTTACACTCCATAGACACTTACACTTATACACACATACACTATATCTCTTATTCACACATATGCAAAAACACATAGACACTTACACACTCACACCACACCCACACACACCCAATATATATATATATATATATAATTTAATATTATATATAATATATAATAATATTATATATATATATATATTTATATATTATATTATATATATATATATATATATATAATATATATATATATTACTATATAATATATTATATATATATATATATATATAATCATTGCGCGGGAAAGTATTGCGCCTGGCGGGCGCACGCGGCTGCGGGAACGCGGGAAATATTGCGATGCGGGCGCACGCGGCGGGGGGAACGCGGAATATTGCCGCCTGCGGCGCACGCCGCAGGGACGCCACCAGCCGGAGTGCGGAGTTGGCTGCCTTTGCGGAGTGGGGCTTTGTCAAATTGACTACAGCCTGTAGCAACTCTTGGCTCGACTTCCCCGGCGGTTCTCGCGCTTTAGCTTTCTATCAACTCCATGCCTCCCTATAGTCGTCGGGGAAAACTACTGCCGAAACAACTCACAGTATAAGGTCGAAAACATTATCCTTCTTACTGCTTAAATGAGGATCTTTACCGATCCAGCATGTTTCAGTTTAAATTATATTTATAAAATATAATGAAATAACAAAAAAGTCAGTGTATATACTGGAATTACCTTTGGACCTGGTATTAGGATTAAATTACCCCGTCTACAAAAAAGGCTTATCCTAAATTTGGCCTAAATTTAGGCCTTAACGTAGTTATTGCCCCCACGATTTTACAAAAAAGGCGTGAAATAATATTTTGACCATTGGAATTAGGCTTTAAAGTTCGCCCGGGTACTAAAAAGGGATTATCCTAAATTATGCCTAAAGTATATTCAACACATTTACAGGAGAGAGAGGATCAGGTATCGTACTCGCTAAAGTGCGGTAGTTGGTTTTCTCGTGATGATGTTCCAAGTGTACATAGTAATTAATAATTAATACTAAAAAAATCCGAATATTTAAAAAACTTTTGATAGAATCCTTGGCACCGAGTGAATAATATAAATGTAGTGAATAATTGTTTATTTTTAAATAAAAACTTAGAAGATTTTATAAAATACATGTTATGTTCGCAGAAAGAACTTATTTTGTTATTTTTTTATACTTTTACATGGAAAGATGATGTACGTATAGCAGAATCAATGAACAAAAACGTGGACATAGCTTGATGTAGAGGGGGGTGCTGGGGCTGGTCTTTACTGACGTTAGACTGTTTATTGCTTTAAGGGTACGTAAAGTATCATGTTCGTTTAATTAAAAATTCATAAAAGGTTTAGTAAAAGTTATTTTAAACTTGATAGTTACAGTAAAACACAAAAAGTATTAACAGTTAATAATAATTTCTTTGTATCAAAGATATGTTTGAATTTCAGTTAAGAAGTTTTAAGGAAACTTTGAACTAATATAGTTGTATTTGATGAGTAACTATAAATGTATGCGTGCTTATATAAAGACAATTGTGTTATAAATATAACGTCAGTGTGTGTAAGTAAATCTGGCGTGTGTAAGTAAATCTGTGTGTGATGTGTACGTAGATGTGATGTGATGTGTGTGTGTGTGGCTGTAAATGTAAGTGTCATGGCGTAAAATGTAAGTGTCATTAGTGATGCTGTGATATAAAGTGGCATAGTGAATGTGTGTATATGTGAGTGAACGTGTGTGTTTGTGTGTGTTGTGTGTGTGTGTGTGTGTGGGTGTTCTAAATGAATTAATAACATAGGCATGAAAATAGAGAGTAGGCCTATAGATAAAAATAAAGATAAAAATAATAAAAATAATAATAAAATAAATAAATAATTAATAAAATTAAATTAAAAAGTAGTTAAAAACAAAAATAAAATAACATAATGTTATAAAATATATGAGTTAAGCAGTAAAGCAGAAAGTTTAAACAGTAAAGCAGAAAGTTAAAGCATGGTAGCAGAAAGTTAAGCAGTAAAGCAGAAGTTAAAGCAGTGTTAAAACATGAGGTTCAAAAGCAGTAAATGACAGAAAGTTAAGAGCAGTAAAACATGAGTGTTAAGAGCGAGTAAAGCAGTAAACAAAGCAGACTGAATCCCCCCCTTGGTGTTAGGTCGCACCCTCTATTGATTTTACTGATTTACTGCTTTTAAGGTATGTAATCAATCACTGTTAATGAAATATGTGAGTTTAAAGCAGTTTAAAACTTATAAGCTAAAGCAGGGAACACAGTGAGTTAAAGCAGAGCAGTTAAAACAAAAGCTACTAATCCCTTAGTGTTAGTAACACCTTAGTGATTTAGCTGATTTACTAGCTTTAAAGGGTATGTAATGTTAAATAAATATGTGATGATGTTAGCAGTAAACATATAGTTAAAGCATGTAAAATCAGAAGTTCAGAAGCAGTAAAGCCAGGTTAAAACGCATATACTAATCCCCTCTTGTGTAGGTTACACCTCTATTGATTACTTGATTACAGCTTTTCACGTGTTGTAATGTTATAATATCGTGAGTTTAAAACAGTAAAAAACAAATAAAGTAAAAGCAGTAAAACATGAGTTAAAGCAGTTAAAACATGACGTTAAGCAGCTAACAACAGTAAAACCGAATAGAGTGACCCTACCTAAGGGATTAGTATATGCGTTTGTTTACTGCTTTAACTTCGCTTTAACTTTCTGTGTTACTGCTTTAAGGTCTCTGGTGTAAACGGTATTGGTTTTAATCAAAATTGTACACTTGTAGTAAATAAATGTTATACTATCGGCACGCAGGTTTGTTTCTTACTTAGCATGTAATTTTAAGATTTTAATAAAAAGTACTAAGTTTTAAAATAAAAGATCGTCTGTGAATGATTACAGTTTTAGTTACTCGCGAAAATGATTTTATAAAAAATTGTTTAAGTGCACCTAAATCGTAGCGTAGAGCTAAAATTGACCCTGGAAGACCAAGGGCTGGTCTGCGTGAGACTGTGTGTGTTATATACGATGTGATAAGTGTAAATGAAGGACAAGTGGTCTATGTGAGGTACTGTATAGTGGAATGTGTGTATACAGATGTGAAGTGGGGTTGTGTTGTGTGTGTGTGGTGAATGTGTGTGTGTGTGTGTTGTGTGTGTGCGTGTGTGTAAGTGTCTAAGGGTGGTTGTGTGTGGTTGTGAGTGTAAGTGTATATAGTGAAATGTGTGTGTGCCTGTGTGTGTGTGTGGTGGTGTGTGTGGTGTGTCGTCCCACGGATGGAAATAGTTAGGAAGATCCATACAGGTCAGGACCTACGCATGACCTCATGTTAGCATAGATACCAACCAAAGGCT
>JABUQX010058885.1:0-10000 GCA_015478945.1 Trachelipus rathkii | reverse complement strand
AAATGGATTTACTTTCATTTTAATGATTTAATAACATTTTAAATCTTTCTTGCTGCTATATATTATTATTATATATAGATATTTATTATAAATATATATTTATATTAATATAGTTATATATGTTATATATTATATTATTATATATATTATATTATACCATATACTGCTCCTCCTTGGTTATTCAATTTGTATATGGTCGAGGTTAATGTGTTGAAAGATTACGAGTGTCTATCGTAAAAATTGATGAGCAAGATGGAAGAGAGTGGAGGGTTCCCTAGTTATATACGCGGAGATTTGTTTTGTGTGAGGGAATTCTGAGAGAGTTTGAGGCTTAAGAGAGATTGAATTATGGCAGGGGGTGTAAAGGATTTGTTTGAAAGTAAACATAGATAAGAGTAGTAAGGTTATGGTTGTGATGGAGGACAGTCCTCGTGTGACGTTATGCTACACTGGTGAAGGCCCAAATGCTTGGTTTAAATTACTGAGTTTTAACATGCTTAAGATATATGCATTGCGATGAAAAGATAACAGATGAGTCAGAGTGTGTATAGGCAAGTTGTGGATAGTTAAGAAGCCGTGGCTGGAAGCCAATTAAATCGTATGGTTGGAAGTTAAATTAATAGGACTAAGTCATTGAGTGTGCTATGGGTCTTACTATTGGGTTATTTGTTTGGTAACTTGTGTTGACTGGTATACTTACGTGAAACTGTTGGCTGGAATAAGAGTATAGATCTAAAGTACAATGTTTGCAGTTGGACCATCTTAGAAGGGTGTTAGGTGTGAGAGAAAATGATAAATGAGGAGTGACACATTATCGAGTTTGTTTGTCTGAAGAAAGGAATAAATGAGAGAAAAATGAAGTACATTTGTGTTGATTTGGTTCATTGTGGGTAAGCAATGGATGATTAGTCGGTTGATTACAGCGGATGTAATAGTGGTTTAGTGTTTGGCTGGAGAATCGACAGGTGGAGCAGACCGAAAGAAAAAATGGTGATTGAGTCAGTAAAGGAATGCCTGGGCGAGAGGATTGGTGAGTTTGGCAGGGGCGAGAATAAGTGCATATTTTGTGAGTGGCAGAGTTTTGTGAGGGGGTGTGATGGTTGTGCCAACCCCCCTGGGCCAAAGGATGAACCTACATTGACGAGATGCCAAGTGAGGATCCATCGCGGGTTCCCATGAAGCTCTTAGCCGCCGTTTATTTTCATGCTTCCGGTTGAGTTTCTCACTAAGAAGGTATAAAGGGAATATAAGGCTGGGGCTTTCTTCTTCGACTTACGTCATATTCTTCTACCACTTTCCTGTTTCCAGTGCAATGCTACGCCCTTTACCCCCAGTCTTGGGGAGACAAGGTGGCTTTAATGTATATTATTATTATATATATATTATAATACTATATATATATTATATATATTATATATTATTATATATTATATATATACATATTTCATATATCTCTACCTCAGGAGAAGCTTATTTTGGAAACCATATCTAACAGATTGATGTATGGCGCAGAGAAGCTGGGCGCAACAACTAGACATATAGAATGGCGGGCAGCTTAGAAAGACTCTTATGTTAGTGTTTAGACATAAAACAGATGATAGAGTGAAAAAAATTTGAAAATCTTATTTTATAGGGGGGAATACCCCAATTCCCCCATTAAATAAGATTATAAAGGTTCAGCTTAAATGGCTGGGTTAACCTGGAAAGAATAGATTCGAAGGTGGCGTGGCGACGGAGTTTTGGAGTGTGGACCGGAGCGAAGGAAAGCCTAGAGTGAAAAGACGAGGAGGAGATTGTGACTGAGAGTGGAGGCGGTGTTGAGAGTGCGGGGTTTTTCGACTATTTAAGAGTTCGAGAAAGGAGTAAACTCATTCCGGACGAGGAAATTAGAGAGAGAAGCTGATCACTTGAGTTATTTGTAATTGGATTGAGATATAGATAAAAAAAAATTTTATTTAAGTATTTTTAAAAATCCAATACATCCCTTTCTCTGCATGGACCTGCAATGATTTATGAGAAACTACATTTGCCCGATTCCCTGCCTCAATTCATAAAATTAATGGTTATTATCTTCCCAGTAAAGTGATTTGACTAATGTCATACTCATCAGCTGTTAACATTAAATTTTTGTAATTAAAATATTCTCAGAATTAGACGTTCTGTTTGTACAAGTATAGGCATACTAACTACTAATACTATGAAAGTAATAAATATTATAGGTTTTTCTGTATATTGAGGAATTTCCTGTTATGACGCCACTGGGTACTAGAAAAAAACATAGTCGTTTTTTGATCAATAGGCCGGAATATTCCTAAATATGACGTCCACTAGTATATTAAAATATTATTAATCGTTTTCTGATTAGGAGCCGATTAATCTTCTCATAATAGTGTATTGTAAATAACAATATTTTATAGTCTTTTCTGATACCAAGCCCAATTATTTCTCTATGTGTAACCGTTTATTACTTACCATCAACGATTTAATTGCTCCAGCCCTGACACTTTGGGCAGTTTTATTCACTGACATTCCCAACATAACGTGTTCGCTTTATAACTTATTTTAGTCATTTTCTGAATTAACCCCCGATCGAGGTACAAATGTCGGCATTCTGTGGCCCACTGTTCCTATTAAAACATAATTTTTTTGATTATCCCGTTAAAATTGAATAATTTAGTCCTTTTTCCTGTGACACTCATGCTTATCCAGAAGTTATCATACTCTGTCATGTTATTACTGTATTCACTGGCGTTCTTATAAAATTTATAATTCTATTTCTACCGTTTTCTGAGCAGTTTATAACTTCTGAAATCCAGTCACTCATTATAATAACTCTCAACTACTTTTTTTCTGATTATGGGAAAATGTATTCCAGGTATTTTGACATCACCATTTCAGCAATAACGTATGTCTACTCCGAAGGACATACTCTGTCAGTCTCTCTATCTTCTCAATCTAAGGAACCCTCATATAACTCTCCTGTCTTATGCAACTATATCTCCTCCCGCTAGTTTACTTATCAAAAACAAATCTCTTAGTCGTTTAACTGACATAATGGAGCGATATTCCTGATGAACGCTCAACTCCGATATAATACTCAAAGTGCTTTGTCTGGTTATATAGTCTCCTGTACTTAACTCCCATTTCATTCAGCTATGACATTCTCATCCTAGCTACCAACCCCTCTACACACATCAAAACCAAATCATCCGCGTATTATACACATTATTTTATAACAAAATAAAAAAAAGTATGAAGAGATATCTCTATCGCCCCCTCTTATCTTTGATCCTCGCTTATTTTCAAGAATTTGCGTCTTTCTCCCAATCATTTTCTTGATCACCAAACACCTATTCCCTCCACTATAGCCCCTATTAATTTCCATTCTATCTTTGAGTGTGCTCATTCAAATAATTATGCCGTCACCTTACACGAACACTTCATAATCTATATTGGTCATGTCATTTAATTTTACATACTATCATATAAGAATATTTTCAAAACTTGTGTGTGGTATAGTATAACCAATAGAGTGGTAATCCATTTTTATTTAAAAATTTATTTTAAATAGATTATAATTTAAATACCAAAATAATTCACATGATTAGTAGCACTTTTATACTAATTCATTTGAATCGCATTTCCCCTCTCTATTCGTATATTAATTACTCCATAAAGTGTTAAAGCTTCTGCTATATTCCTAACCAAGTTTGGTCAGCTTATAATACATTTTCATAAAGCTTAATAACGATGATGTACAATTGCAATTTATATTATAATATATATGATATATATATAATATATATATAATATATATTATATTAATTAATAAAATATATATTATTAATATATATTATATTAATTTATAATATATTAATATATATAATATTTATATATACATTATTATATAGTATATATTTATATATTATTAATATATTATTAATACTTATATATAAGTCAATATATATATTTTATTAAAGGATTTTAATATATATATTTATTTTTTTAAATATAATTGTTACTAATACTTTGATTAAAATAATAAGTAAATTATTTACCATATTTTTTATATCTCTTATTATAAAAGATTGTATATATTTTATATATCAAAAAATGTATTTTTTCAATATTTTTCATATTATTAAGAAGTTCGGATAATATATTTTGATATAATAAGTAAAAATTTATCTTTATATTACGTACTAGAATATTGATTTATAATAATATATAATATAAATATAGTATAATATATATATATTATATATTATACTATATATTAATATATATATTAATAAATATTAATATATATTAATATAAATATATATTATATATAATATATATATATATAATATATATAATTAGATATATTATAATAATTTAATAATATTCTTATATTATATATATTATATATTAATATATTCAATATATTAATATAATTATATATATATTAATAATATATATTATATATTATATATTTATATATATATAATTATATATATTATATATGATATATATATTTTATTTATATATATATATATATTATTATTATATATTATTATTATATATATATATCTATTTATATATATTAATCTATTTATATATTATTATATGTAATATTATTATATATATATTTATATATTATATATATATTATATATAATTATATATATATATATTATATATATAATATTATAATTATATATATAATATACTGTATATATATATATACGTTAATTCTCACATGAGTGAGCATTTTTATTTTCATCATTACAGAATCGAAAGTTCTGTTGAAACTTTTCAAATATTCAGTTTTTTCATTGATAGTGTTTTTAATGATTTTCCAAACGATAATCTGAACGTTTGATCAATTTGATTAAAGGTGCAATTGGTATCACAAATTATGTCGAGACTGCAAAATGCATATAAGTACTAATATGGAATGAGTAGGTTAGTTATAAATATAGTAATATAATTGTATAACTTAATATATAACAATTTTCTTTTGATGCAAACTTCGAAAATCTGATTGTTTTGTGAGAAGTAATGTTTAAATATCTTGATTACAACATGTGTTAATCATATGCTTTGAAAAAATTTCTCTAGATCCGTAATACAATCCAAATATATCGAAAACTCCAAAACGCGACTATGTTAGCCCCTTTATCGTTTGTGATTTTTTTGTTTTTGTTTCAAGAAAAGGCTTCGTAAAATCTTTCCTATCAGTCATATATGTGCTGAGTGTAAAATTGAATTTTGAACGTCAGACCATAACATCTTGCTAATACTAGTACATAATCTTATGACTTGTGCTATACTGTTTGTAATAAATTGTGTTTATCTATGCATGTATACCGATGTTCAACAGCAAGTAATAGACTGTATTATATCTAACACACATTGCTGGATATTATACGAACAACTTGCACACTCTGTAAATATAATTCTCATTGATTCTGCATCATAATAATTTTAAGCTAATATACTCCACTAATTGTGTATGTCCAGTCTTCGCTAATTCTCTCGGCTGATCGTCAGTTAATAAAAGAGACTCGAAGATGCCACACCTGCAATCACATCGACTCGTGTCCAGTCAACTACATAAAGTTTACTCAAAACACACTAGCATCATGCAACATTCACAACGACCATTCCATACAAGACGTGTGCAATGGATATTCTATTCCTTCTTTACTTGATCTCACATGCGACACAATACCACTATGTTCTCATTATACACTACAAGTTTATAATAGTTTATTGTCATCCGATGGTTACAGCATGCTTTTGATCTTAATATAACTATTACTATATATTTATTATAGATCTTTCGATCTCCTTTTTTGTTTATGTGCCCTCTATAATTCTTTTTTTTTTTTTTTTTTTTTTTTTTTTTTGTAATGGTACAATATATATACTCTATGTTAGAACACTCTCCCAAGGTCGCATCTCACTGCCATTATAGGCTCCTTAATTATAAGTCCTCTTTTTTAAATATGTTTGTTTCCTCAATCTCTCAAGATACTTCCTTCCACCTTCTGCGGCGATGACATCCCAAATATTTAACAAACCCCTATTACTGAATGAATGTTTTCTTAATGAATCCAAATCAGATATACAGATACTTCTTCCATATCAGTTCATATTTGCCCTCGCTGTTTAATCCGCAGGGTCGTACTAGTTACAATCGAATCTTATGTGCCAGCTCGTCTCAATCGTCGTCTGTATCTCTCTATTTACATATCGTAATATCTCTTCTCTTAGAGACTTTTTATCATGTCCTCTTCTAGAAACCGCTTCTACCAAACATTCCTCCGCACTTCAGCCTCACTCACGTACGTTAGCGTTACACCTCAACCATAGATAATCCTGCCCTTGTTTACACTACTCTTGTACTCTCCAGCAGCTGTCTACTGTAGCATTTCTTAAATAAGTAGACCCCAATCCTCCGCGTTTTCTCTTTGACTCTCTCTCAGAATACTGCCCAACGCTTCATACGCTCACTTTATAACTTCCGTTTACTCTTGTAATCACCCGACACTCTCTCACTACACCTACTAGATCGCTTTACCCTTGTTTCATTAACCTTATAGCAATCCCGCCAGATTACCTGCTTTAATATGAACGTCTAAATCTTTTTCCGGCAACCCACCCTAGGAACCTGGAATGATCCGATCTCACATCCCGCATTCGCCCTATCATCGTATGTCACTACTCCCATTCTTACAATTTAAATTATGTCCTTTCCCCCACCTACATCCCATCCTCTGCGACACACACACACCCTAACATTTCTCATCAAGGATCTTATCGTTTCCATCTGCGCCTCTCTATCTTCACTATATATCTTCTCGCTTACTGAGGATAGCACTTGCCGGTATCATCTGAACTTGGACCTTACTTTTAAGTCCCTGGTCTAAATCATTATATATATTAGGAACGCCACTTGACCTAAGAAATCGTACGGACCACCACAAACATGTTTCCTCATTTCCAGTTAATAAATAATCCTTTATTTATTTTTATTTTATATTATTATTTTTATTTCTATTATTTTATATTATTTTATTATATTATTATTAATTAATATTAATTATTATTATTATTATTATTATTATGTATGATTATTATTATTATAATTATTATTATTATTTTATGAACGTGAGACATATTTTATTCGGTGTGTGCTTTGACCCCTGAACCCCTGTCCCTACTGCCTCTTATATATATAATATCATATATATATCTTATACCAAGCTCAAGTCAATATATATAGTATCTTATACTTCTATCTTGTATCTTACTTATTGTGTTTACTATGTAATATATAGTTCAAGAGCAACGAATCATAGAAAGGGTCAGAATTAAAATTGACACGTTTTAAATTCAAAGGTATGAAAAACACCACCGCACTCTTTTACCCCTATGCTTTGTGAGGACTAGAGAACAAAAAACATTCATGCCCTGCCTTTTTTTCTTTTTATTGTCCCTGTGCTTACAACATGCGCACTCGCTCAATCCCTGGAGTACGCAAGTCTAATTTTTTACGCGCTTCTCATTACGATAAATGTTCATTTGGTTTTAATTTTGTTAATATTTTTAAGTCATTACTTTCTAAGATAAATTTCCGAATGCTCGCATATATAAAACTCAGAAAAGATTTAACGAAGAGATCTTTTCCGAGGCTTAGGCTTAGCTGACACATAACGCAATGATTTGAAAAAACTTTCTTCCAAACATGGGATGCTAAATACAAACGTTCTTGAAATTCCAAAGTTTTTTAGTTTTGCGAGGAATTGCCAATCACAAGTTGATTTCATTATAATATATTAATTATAATAATAATAATAATATTATGAAACCTGAGGATCAAAATGATACTCCTCAACACGGTGAAATATATTATAAAGTGAATATAGTTTCATATACAATGAGAGGCATGTTTATCTTATAAACCTTTATACTCATATACTCTCTCCTTTCTTTAACATCTTACTCTAATCGATTAATTATTGACTATAAATAAATTTTAACATTATATATATATTATAAATATATATATTAATATAATTATATAATATATATAATATATATATAATATATTAATATATATTAATATATATATATATATATATATATGTAATTTCTTTTCAATTGGTTTCCCCTTTTAAAATATCAAAGTGAGTATCAAGTTTTATCATATTTAGCTTATAGTCATAATAAACTTATTATAATTTTGCTTCTTTTGCCTCATTCCCATCTGTAAAAAGTAGGAACGTATCATCCATATATATTTTATATTTCCTTTTCTACACCTATCTCATTTTTTATATGCATAGTAGCGATCGAAAGGCAAGAAAATGCTTTCACTTCGGTGCAAAACACTGGTCTTGATTTCGGTCGTATTCCTTTGATTCCCTACGGAATGATTAATTAATGCTTTAGCTTGAGTTTTCTCTTTGAATGGACAAAAGCATAACAGTGACAATTTTCTCAGACATACAAACGTACATTCCATTTATTTTCCATTAATAAAGCTTCATAGCCGTAGATTAAAGCCTCATATTCTAGTGTTATTCTATTCGTTGCAAGGAATTACCATTGTATTTCAACTATACACCTTATTGTACTTTCTGTATATTCACCTGAAAATTCAGAAAAATCTGTTCTCCGTGAGTCTAAAAACTCTTTCCTTCATATAAATTTATTAAATCTTTCTGGTTTTCCATCTTTTCGCTCTTTCTTAGATTTTACATTTAATATTAATAGCTTTCCTTCTCTCTTTTACCGATGATGCAACTGACGTTTCTCTTCTTTAAAGGCTAAGATTTTATTCAAACCTTTGGTCCTAATTCAACCTTAAATTTCTCTTAGATTATTGCTTATTCTCCACTTTCCTAAAATACAATCACATATAATATTGTAACTTATAAAATATTATTTCTGCTTTACGTGTGCTTAATACGAAGAGGGCATTTTATTCTGATGGTATTCTTCTTGTGGTCCTCAAAACTTGAGCATCCGAGCTTACAAGATGGTTTGATAAACTGTTTAGACCCTTCCCATCATCTTAAGCCTTTCCTTAATGCTGAAAGCATACTCTTAATCAACCTGTACCAAAAATGGGGACCCCTCTCAGGCCTCTAACTATATCGTATCTCTTTAAAGCTTAGTTATTTTAAAAGTTTTCGAATCTATTATAACCAGATAGATATGAAAACATTTTAATTTTATATCAGAGTGTCAGTATAGCTTTCGACCTTCTTTCCTTTCTCTAACTCCTGGCACTCTGTTCTTTGACATTTCGGTAAACCTTTTGCATTAGCAATAGAAATATCGAAAAGTTTCAATATTAGATGTTACAGACTTCCTTCTTCCGCTATATGTCCTTCAAGTTCCGATTGTTCTATTGTCGCAGTTGTTGGCAGCTATCGTTAACATTTTAAAGCAATCAATGATGGTATTCACCATTGTTTTGTTCTATTCCAAACTCTTTTTCTTCTTTTCATTAATCATCTTTTTGTAACTCCGCTTACATCCATTTTTATGTCAGCGACTTGACCATTCATTGCTTCTTTCAATACGTAAGAAAATAGTTAATATTAAGAGGGTGACTGAAGCAATTAGCCTTTGAATATTCTCACGTCACTAATTAAAGAAAATTAAACACGGCTGTTTTCATAACATCAAAGCTTCAATCCATTCATCTATGAAGTAACCATGATCTTCCTCTCGGCTACAAAAACTTTTTTGAAAACATGGTTAAAACTTTCTTTCGTTCTGAATATTACTTCAATATATGGAAGAATAAGATTATCTCTCTCGATAAGCTAAAGCACCATTTAAACTTCTTCAGACCCCTCTTAGATGATTATTCTGAATAGGAGCGCTGTTCGCCCTAGTATGCAGTATGAATGGCAAATTTTTGGGTGTTCCATGCATAGAACACATCTTGATAAAGTGAGGTTTATGTCATTTCGATTTATCTACTCTCATGTTCTCAT
>JABUQX010058884.1:15000-25217 GCA_015478945.1 Trachelipus rathkii | reverse complement strand
AGGATAAATGTTTCTTATCCGAAAGATCAAACGGCTTAGTGATAATATACTTCTAACGGGAAGGAACAACATTAAGTTGGTTCTAGATAGAATAGGACGTCATGTGTTCTGTCGTCTGATGGACAATATTAAAAACACCTTGATGTACGCAACTACTGGAAAACCCATCGATTGCTGTGACCATTCTACCGTACAATGTATAGGTTTTCAGCGCGTGTCGAACTGTCTAGAAAAAATATTACAGCCATTGACTTAGAAATAAAAAATATGAAATTAACAGTCGCATCTTAAACGATTGGTTGGACATACTCGCATGATTAATACATATAGCTCACCGCTGTTAATCTACGATATTTACACCAAACATGTGGTGTTCCCATATAATGCGGTATACAGAAATGCTTTAATAAATATCAGCTTGGATGAGTTTACTTCTCTTCTTTGTATGAGAAATGATGCTGTTGAATCGACATATGCCGAAAAATGGTTTAGTTCTACTGAAGGCCTATATACTTACATTCTTTCAAGGTATTTGAATCATATTAGAGAGGATATATGAACGATACCCAACTTGATCCTAGTTCGCTGATCAGATGAATTATATATATTATTAAAAATAACTTATATTTTTATGTATTTATGATGTTTTTATGTATTTAGATAACTGATTTATTCAATGAAATATTTATGTATAAATATGAAAAACTTGTTTTACTTCCAAACGATATGTTCGATTATTGACTTTACATTGATTGATGATGGCTGCTTTATTGTCGTCTGGATTGTTAGTGTGCTGTGAAAGTCGAGTGTGTGTGGGTGTGTGTGTGTATGTGTGTGGTGTGTGTTGTATGTTAAGTATGTAATGTTCATAGGTTAGCTTTACAGAGAGTAAAACTTTACTGTTTGTCTTTTTACCCATTATGTATTATGCTGGTTAGGTACGGTTTTGCTAAATTTTTTGTTAATTATTACATTATGTATAAATTAACAGTGTCATGTTAGAGATATGATTGATAAAAAAAGCATGAATGGAATGTGTTTTTTGTTCAATTGTAGTTACTTTACTGGTGTTAAGGTGATCTTTGTTAATTGTTAGCTGTTTGATTCTTACCTGAAGAGTGTCAGGTTGTCGTTGATATACTTATATTCTTTAGTTCATGTTACATCATGTTAGCGTTATTGATGTGGGAAAACTTTGTTACGTTATCATACTTTCACCGGTCTATGTGATAAATTCAACAAGGTTAAGTAAATTTTAGTTAAAATTACCATGTGTCAGTGTAAATTAACATTGTTATGTTAGGAATATGCTTTGACCAAGTGGGAATAAGTTACGTTTTTGGATTGCTATGAATTAGTACTTTTATTTGCTGTTAAGAGTGTGAAACTTGTTAATTTGTGGACCGTTTATTCCTGTTTAAGATGAGTTAAGTTTTTCGTGTTACATTATTTTCTTAGTTCAGGATTGATCGCTAAGTGAAGCTTATAATGTTGAAAAACTTTGTACGTCAGCATATATGACTGATCTTTGTATAAAGAACTTGATTTATTTATGTTTATCCAAAATACTACTCGAAATGATGTACCTTAATCAATTAAGATCAATAGATCACAGCATGGTCAGGAAGGTTAGATAGAGAGGGGGTGCGATGGTGGCTTGATTTAGTAGATTTACTGCTTTAGGCGTATGTAAAAAGTAAATTTTAAGTTATAAAACATAAAAAAGTGTAAGAAAATTTTATTTATTTATTTATTATTTAGTTTATTTATATTTTTCTGATGGTTCGAAACCAGTGTATTTTTCGATAATCTAACCAGATCAAATAACTATATAAGACACAAATATTTATATTACACAAATGTTTTATTTAACTTGGCCACCGCAGTGGCTTCCAGCACGTGTCTGCTGGCCTACTCCTCAGGACTACCTCCTTCCTCATTCTATTGTCCTTCCTCCTTTCCTCCTACCTTCCTCCTTTCTTCTTCTTTCCTTTCTTCTCTCTGTTTTGCATTCCATGCATTTCTTCTTCTTCTTTGTTCAAAGGAGGACCCACCTTCCGTGGGGTCCATGGGGACTCCGAAACGAATCCACACTCCGACTCCGTCTCGAATCCGACTCGCAACTCCAAACTCCGGGTCTCCTTCCAACCTTGATTCTCTGAGAAGTCAGTTTCACGCTTTATTACGGATCATTTTTAATATTTATAAGGGGGGCATACGTCCCCCCTCTTACAGGGGGGATGCAGAGGGACGTAATCTCGTCGGGGGACGCAGAGGGACGTACATCATATAGCTCACATCCAGATTTTAGCCCGATACGTTAAGCCTAACCTGGTTTTTTCAGACGAATTTGGACCTTGGCCTAAGGGGTAACACCCCTTTAGTGGTGACCTACGCGTCACCAAAACTCTTCGGCGAGGATCAGTTTATCACCTCATAGAACATTATACCCAGTTTGAAAGCGATAGTATCTCTTAACCCATGTAGATATATATCGAACTCTGTAACCGGAGCGAAGAGAAACCTTGGCGGATCCGAAGTCGGAGGCGTAAAAAACATCCCTTACAGGGATGCGATTTATCGACTTCAGAAATTCACTTCCTAGCGGAAATCAAAGCGTTCGATGTGAATAATAAAATAATATTGTTAGGTGAATAAAATGCGCAATGCGCCGCTCGCGCGCCTGACGTAATTCTCGTCTCCGACGAGATTACATCACGTTACATCACGCTCGAGCCTAACTCTAGTTAGTAGGCCTAACTCAATCTCGGATTTGGAGAAAGCCAAGAAGGGTATAAACGCGGGAGCTAGCGGCGTACGCTCTCGGAGGTGACCCCCCATCCTATTATCACCTACCAGACTTGAAAATTACACGGAATCGAGCTTATCCCATATATACAGTATTATTCCAAGTTTCAGACCTATAACTTTTTCCTTCATATCGAAAAGGGTGGTATCGCTCAAACTGTCCATACTACTATAGTATATATATATATTATTATATTATATATATATATATATAAATATATATATATATATATATAATTTATATATATATTATATATATATATATATATATAATATATGAAATATATATATAGTTATATAATTATATAAAATATATATATTATATATATAAATATATATATATATAATATATATATGATATAATAATATTTATTATATATATATATATATATATATATATTTTATATATATATATATATATATAATATATATATACGTATATATATATATATATATATTAAGTATAGATTATATATATATATATATTATATATATATATATATAGATAATATTATATATATATAATATACGTATATATACTAATATATATATATATATATATATACCTATATATATATATAGTATATATATTATATATATATATATATATATATTATATATATTATATATATATATAATATATTTATTGATAATATATATAGTTAATATATATAATATATATTATATATATATTATATATAGATAATATATAAATATATATATAAATTAATATATAATATTAATATATATATATATAATATATATATATATATTCAGTTAGAAGCCTGAGATTGATAATAAGCTGGCATTTATATCCAAAGTTTAATAAATTTTCACATAATAAACATAGTCTTCTGGTTATGTGAAATTTAATTAAGTAACTTTGATATTATTTGCAGCTGTTGTTATTAATTCAGGCCTGCCTAACTTGATACTTACAACTTAAGCGTTTTATTGCTTGTTGATTTCTTAACTATATATATATATATTATATATATATTATATATATATATATTATATATATATTATATATATATATATATAATAATATATATATTATATATATATATAGCTATATATAATATTATATATATATATATATATATATTTTCCTCAACAGGCATCAATGGAGACTGCATCCATACGTCTAACTGAAAAGTTTCACACTGGCCATCTATAATTTTTCTGAGCGTACTCCATGTTGGGTACGTTCTCTTTTTCTTACTAAATTATGGACAGTACTGCCATAATGAACCGCTACGTAACGCTTAATAAACTTGGAGACGGTACCTACGGAGACGTCGTCCTTGGACAGAGGGTCGATACCGGGGAAAAGGTCGCCATTAAAAAAAAAAGTAAGTAAAAATAAACACACACACACACACACACACCACACACACACATATACACACACACACCAATATAATAAAATAATAATAATAATAATAATAATAATAATAATAATAATAATAATAATAATAATAATAATAATAATAATAATAATAATAATAATAACAATAATAATAATAATTTGAATTTTAAACCTTGTATTCCAGAATTAAAATACAGTAACGGGAAATTCGAATAATGACAAATAACATTCAAAATTTATTATTTGCATGAATTAAAATGTATTTAATTTCTAATTCTTGAAAGGGGTTGCTATTTACAATTTACAATTGCTATTTGCTATTTATGATAAGGGTTCAAAGAACAAAACTGTATTGTAAATTACAATACAGTTTTGTGTCCTTTGAACCCTATTCATAATCCTAGTTATATAATTCAGTCATACTTATAAGAACAAATCTAAAGTAATAATTAATAATAAATAATAATAATAATAATAATAATAATAATAATAATAATAATAATAATAATAATAATAATAATAATAATAATAATAATAATAATAATAATAATAATAAAAATAATGATATACTACTAATAATAATAATAATAAAAAAAAATATAAATAATAATAATAAATCATAAATAAATAATAATGATAGATAATAATTAATAATATCTAACAGTGAATAATAATAATAATTTAATTAATCCATGAATGATAGATAACCAAATTTGATCTTTAATAATTAAGATTTAATCAGTAAAAAGATAATAGTAATAATCAAATGTTAAAGAATACTAATAGTACAATGTTAAGTTAAATAATAATAATAATATATAATAATAATAATAATAATATATAATCAATAGAATAATAATAATAATAAGAAAATATAATATTAAATAATTAATAATTAATTAATATAATAAAAATAATAACATTATTTTTAAAATATTCATTTCAAACTTAGAAATTAATAATCCTCAGCACACATTTGAATACTATATATATTATTATATATATTATATATATATATATATATAACATCCATGTAACTATCATAAAAAAGATTCTCATAATAATAATATATATATATTATATATAGTATATATAACGTTATTCTGTAAATTACTTGTACTATATAATGTTAGTAATTGAAAGGAAGATTTTCTTCCTTCTTATTGTAAAGTCAATCCCCTTCTTAACCTCCTCCTATGAAGTCGCACGCAATCAGGCGATTCAGAAGAGGTTCTTCAGCTTCATCTAAAGACGGTTAAGATTAATGTCAAGGGCAAAAAGGAAGATCGATCGATTTTCAAAATATCTTTTTATTTATTCATTTATTTCTTTATTTATTATTTTTTTTTGTAATACACGATTGATTATGTTTTATTCAATTCTTTTCTACCGGTCTATTTGTTGATACTACATATGTACTTCCTGAACCTTCCTTAAATATTCATTATTAATTATTATTATTATTATTATTATTATTTATTATTATTTTATTATTATTATTTATTACTATTTATCTGACGTTTTGAATTTATTATTTCCTTATTCAATCTCCATTCTTGCTTGCCAGTTAAATTTGGTAACCTTACAATGGTATTATATATTATATTATATATATTAATTATATTATTCATGAAAAGAAGATAAAATAAATATTATACAAATATTATATTAAAACCTACGCTGATAATGATTATATAGTATATATATAAAATAATATATCTATTATTATAGATATAATTAACATGACTATTATTTCAATATATATATATAATCATGATATATTATGAAAATATGTAATATTTATATATCATGTAACTTGGAATTAATTACCATGCATAATTTATATCGTAATCAATAATTTCTGAATAAATCTTACAAACGCATTGAAGGTATTATTTTATATTATTATTATTATTATTATTAATTATTATTATTATTATTATTATTATTATTATTATTATGTATTATTTTTTTTTTATCATGTTTATTATCTTAATAATAATAATAAAATTCAGATATCTGATTATTATTTAAATTTAAGTTTATTAAAAGATGAGAGAAAAAATTTTATTTGAAAGCATTTAATATATAAAGATAAAAGTAATGTATTATTATACCATTAATAACTTTATATGAAGTAAAAGATTAATATATATACCGATATATATATATATATATATATATATATATATTATATATATATATTATTATACCTAGTATCGAAGATTCACTCCTATCGTGAAATGCTAGTGAATAGTATATTATTATATCTATCTTCCCATATATTTTATATTCTCTAATTATAAGTATACTATATAATATATACTAATATTATACACTAAATTCATTAGTTAAGTTTATATATACTATGTATTAAGTATTATATGTTTATAAAAATCTCTTTCATAATAAATGTCTTCATATAATACTATGTTATTATATAGTATAAATATATTATTATTTATTGTCTAAAGTTATATTATGTTGGAAATAAATTTAAACAATATTTTTAAAAACTATAAACTGGTATTATAGAAAATATGTTTTTCGCAATTCTATTAGCTGTATTTGATTTCATATTGATAGATGTTGTTTTCAGAAAATTAAAAAATGAAAAAAGTGCTGCAATGAATTTTAACTTATATTTTTGGGTAATCGTTCTACACAATACAAACACCCACACACACACAACCACATATTATTATTTATATAACCATATGATCATATTATTATATATATTATACTATATTATATTCATTAACTTAGTATATATATATATACCAAGCTATTAGTATATAATTTATTTATGTATTATTACATATTATATATACTATACTTATATATATATATTATATATATATATATATAATTACTAACTATATATATAGATATATATATAAGTATAATATATAATATAATATATTAATTGAAATTAGTAATATTATATGATATATATGATATACTTTTATATATGTATATTAATTATATATACATCCTAGCTACAGTATCTACTACATATACATATAATACCTTTATACTTTATATAACTACTATATTCTCCATGTGATAATATGGTGTCTATAAGTGTCAGCTGTTTAGATATAGTATATATATTATATTATTATTATACAGTATTTAACTATTTTATATTTTAAGTAATATATGATAGATTTTTAATTTAGTGGTGTATAGTAACTATAAATACAAAGTCAGGTTATATTTAATTATGCATTAGTGTATATGTCCATCCCTCTGCTATGACTGCTCTATTATGTATTAATTATATTATTAGTTATATATATAATATTATAATATTACATTGTATGGTTATATCTATATAATACTGCTAAGTAGAAGTTGTTTATAGTTTTATATAGATTATATATAGTAGTGATGGGGTACGATTGATGGGTGACAAAATTGTAACTGTCACCTGTTAATCTCAGGGTAATAGAACTTTCACCCACGAGATTTCGACATTTCGTCTTACCAGAGCGTACATTTTCTCTTGCTGAGTCCGATTTAAGGCTTCGAACCTCAAATTGGGGTTCAGACCCCATTTCCCGTCGTTCCATGCGTTTTTTTTAGACTGCAAATTAGGTTTTTCAAGGACGGGGAACCCGGATTTCCTAAGGTCCGGAGCGTATTGCACTTTTCAGATCCATATAGTTCAATAAGTCAAGACGATCGAGTGGACTTAGTCAATGTCCCAAACTCTGGAGGAGCTTGGTTCAATGACGACGGCGCATCTCCAGGGGCAGCGACGCATTTCTAAGGTCTTTGAGACCGTCTTTGGAGGCTCTGGAGCTTCTGAACGTCAGGAAATGCAAGTCGTGTCGGCCGTTGACTTGATAATTAATATCACATAGTTAGATTTTAACACTTGATGTGTCAAGGCACAGGTTTCTAAGGTCAGTGAGACCGTTTTTGAGGTCAGGATAACTATTTTCTGAGTTTTTGGGAGTGTTAGAATAAGTCTTACAAGCCACACTTTTCTCCCTCAATTTAGGGAGTTTTCTAGTGACCTATCCCCTCAAACTCTTCTGTTACTCAGATAACGTGTTAGTTATTGTCAGCCATGTCGCCGGGTAGCAGTAGTAACACACCATCGTTACACTTGTCCAATGGTGGTCTGACGCTACCATCCACTAAGTAGGAAAATTTTTGTAAGGTCGAGGGACTCAAAAATGTAGACTTGAGGTTGTCGAGTGTGTTCTTGAGCGCGAATCTGTCGCTTTCTGACAGTAGGAAATTTGTACGAAGAAGAACTGATAAGTTTCCGGAGCCTGTTGGTTGACTGCCATTGTGTCGCGGTTCCATGCCAGACAGCAAAGCCCAGAATGAAACTTCCTTGGAACAGTGAGTGAAGCACTAGAGGAGGGGACTGGGGACGTGAGGATAAAAGAAAGAGAAGGGTGCCGGATAAGAAAAGTCCATGTGCCGTGCGCGAAAGTGGTGCACATTCTGGCGGGATTTCTAGGGCTTTCGCCGAGCGACATGACACGGGACTACTAGTAGCTTCTCAGGACCTCCGGCTGTGTGGTCCGCTGACGCGTGTTACTCCTACAATAACTTTCATGTATATACTCGAATAATTCAATATTTCGTGGTGGTTCAAATGTATATGTTTATGACTCCGTGATATATTGAACAACTCCGATTATATAGTGTCAAGCCCTCTCATGGTACGTCGCCTCATAGACAGACAATCGACCTGCGGGCCGATCTCTCTAACACGACATTTTGCAAACGATAGAAGGGCATTCAAATACTGATGATGATAGTACTTTTGTGCAAGAGCCACCCCTCCCACTCAGCATATCATAGGCGTAGTTTCAGATAATAGTTAATGCAGTACGCAATCCACTCATAGAGACCAGGTGATCAATATATTCAATAACACTCTTTAACATTACTACACATTCACAGTCGAATTATAAAGAAAACCTTATACTCTTTCCTGCGCTTGGTTCCGAACCCGAGGCCCATCGCTGTGCGGAATGCATAAGGTTATATGATTCATTTTTCGTGATATCACTACTCGCCTCAGCTAATAATCTCACTCTTACTTCTTTTGATCTTATGTACTCTGAAGCACTTATCTGGTCACGTTTCTTAGGGCAGTCTTTTAATATTCTGGGTGGACAGTCATTATACACTCTTATTCTCAGCGGACGTAACACCTGACCAATCCACTGCAGCAGGTCATTGTGTGTATAAATAACACCTAGGTCTTTACTGCAACCTATTGCTACAGCCCTTAACTCTCTTCTACTCCATACCTCTATCCGTCCTAATGATTATACAATTTCGAAGGGCTCAGGGTTTGAAGCCCAGCTGGCGAGATCGCCACCGATCAACTCTATAACATCATGTCTACCTTATTAACTCCGCTCTACTACTATATATATTATATACACCCGCTTATCTACGTCCTAAGTACTACTCCACTTTTATCCTCTCAAAGCTGATCATTATAAATAGTATCACTCTAATATCTCCCTCATAGTAATGTCGTACATTCTAACTACTATTTATTATCATCACTTATATCCTATCTTTCATCACCGCGCCACTGTCCTGCGCTATTAATTGCTCGCTTCACATTAACTCTACTTATCATATATCGCTATATATATATATATATTAATATAATATATATATTATCCGAGTATATTATAACTATATAGTACCTCATAAAAATACCACCGCCAAAATACATCTGACAAATACTATAGTGAGTATATATATTATATATACTATATTTGGGTCAATGAATATATTCATTGATACGAGTATATATAAAGTTTTATTGCTTGTCACCAAAATCATTACTTTATCGAACGCATTCTTGACTTTGTTTGTTCTTTTCTTATTTTAATCGTCCACTTCTTTCATTATAATTAATCACATTTCTCATTTAGATTGCTGTTTCATCAAGTATCCCTTTAGCCTTTGAATTAACAATGACTAGTTTTTTTGCTGCTTCATTTATTTCCATGTCCTTCGTGTTACTTATTTTAGAGAGCACATCCAG
>JABUQX010058884.1:7500-10000 GCA_015478945.1 Trachelipus rathkii | reverse complement strand
CAACCAAAAACAAACTCTACCGAAACTATAAAAACACAATTATATTATTCCAAGTGTATAACACATATGATAAACAGTTAAAGGCAGTTCTTAAGAAGACAAAGAGGATATACCACTCGAACAAATTTCAGGGTTGAAATAAACACTCGAAGGCGACTTGTAGTCTAATCAGTCAATTAATCAGCAAAAATAAAACAAACATACAATCTATAAACGAACTGAATCTAAATGATCAATTAACAACCAACCAAAAGAAGATCGCAGACAGACTAAACGAGTACTTTGTAAACGTCGGTAAGCAAATCTTGAGAGACAAAGCCCCTAGTCAAACATCACTTGAAAGACACTACAAACACATTTTTCCATTGTTCATATCACAGTCCCAGAGGTAAAGAAGGTAATAACTGGATTAAAGAACAAAAAACGTGATGTAGATTCTATCCCCAACCACATCCTCAAACTCACTGCTGACATAATAGTTATCCCTTTAAAACACTTGTTCAACGAATCAGTTTTGACAGGAATTTTTCCAACTATTTTCAAGACAGCAAAAGTGATCCCAATACCTAAAAAAGGAGACCATTCCCTAGCCAAAAAAATTACACACCAATAGCTATCACAAATTCGATTAATAAAAGGTTTTGAAAAAATAATTTTCAATCAATTAACCGAATACTTTCGATCAAATATTATTCTCAGCGACTTACAGTTTGTATTTAGAAAAGGACGTTCAACTTCTGGTGCATTTATTTGTTAACCGAAAACTTTACAGAAATATAGAAAATAAAGACTCCTCTCTGCTATTATTATTAGATTTCACAAAAGCTTTTGACATGATTGATCATGACATACTATTAAGTAAAATGTACAAAATGGGCATTGAGGGGACAAACTTACGATGGTTTAAAAGGTACTTAAAGGAGAGATCTCAAAACGTAAAATTAAGGGAAACACACTCAATCACACTTCAAACATCAACTGGAGTACCCCAATGCTCAATTCTGGGACCGTTTCTATTTACGCTATATACTAATGACCTGTGCAGCTCACATGACGCCTTTCGGTCTCATTTGCTGATGATACCTCTTTCTTAATACATGACAAAAATACCGACTCTCTCTCTCTCTCTCTCTCTCTTCTCTCAGTCTCATTTGCTAATGATACTTCTATCTTAATAAATGAGAAAAATGTCGACTATCTCTTTCTTAAAGCAGTAGACACCTTAAAAAAAGTAACGAAATGGATAGATGCCAGCAAATTGTCTCTAAATTTTAAATAAAACATCTTATATTATTTTTAGCAACAAATTAATTGACAATTTCAGTATCAAAATAAATGAAGTGGAACTGCATAGGGCTTCAAATGCTAAAATACTCGGAATAATAATTAATTAATCGACGAAAAATTAGCATCTAAAGGTCATGTTAACAGCCTAGTTAGCAGACTGCCTAGATACATGTATGTGCTAAAAATTAAAAATATTGTTCCTCCATTCTTTAAGAAGATATACTATGCATTGATACAACCTCATTTACTATACTGTCTTCCTATCTACGGAACCACAAGTAACTTGGTAATCCATCCTGTAATTGTAATGCACAAACACTTTATTTGCTTAATTAGCACTACAAGAGACTTTAAATATATATATCTATATATAATAATATAATATATATAATATATATATATATATATAATATATAATATATATATAATATATATATATACCCAAACATTCACACCTCTATATTATATATATATATAATATATTATATATATATATATATATACACAACCCTTGTTCAAAAAACTAAAGATGTTACAGTTTAAAGACCTATTCAATATATCACTACTAAAAGAAATGTATAAAATTATCCATAATAATGCCTGCGACTTCTTGCTAGTAAATTTTTGCTCAAACCAAGCAACGCACTAGCCAAATCGAATAAATTTACGAAATAATACTTACATTAACGCCCTTCTGTCAACTAAAAAAAGCCACACAATGCTTCAGCTACGAAGCAGTTCAACTTTTCAACTCAATGCCACAATACATTAAAACCGAAAACTCTATTAAGACTTTTGCTAAAATAATAAAAACTTATTATCTAAATAAATATTAATAAATAACAAACTCTGCGATTATACTTTTGTACAATCTAGCCATTTTATCAACATCAAACTGGCTACTATCACAGTACCCGTTATTATAACTAGTCATGATTACGGTAATGGTTGTAACTAATATCAACCTTTTCATTGTAATAATTACTACGTTTAACATTCGTTACTAAATAACAACTGCTAAACATTTCTATCACAAATTTTATTTATTTAATTATATTATTATTATTTTTATCTGATTTATTATTATTATTATTATTATTATTATTATTATTATTATTATTATTATTATTATTATTATTATTATTATTATTATTATTATTATTATTATATTATTATTTATTTTATTATTATTATTATTATTATTATTATTATT
>JABUQX010058883.1:17500-20458 GCA_015478945.1 Trachelipus rathkii | reverse complement strand
GAAGAGAGACCGTTTGTTGGGCTTTCAGGGAGTTGACCCCAATTGACGCAGATAGCACAAGTGAGGGTCGTCGCAGTCTGCGTGAAGACCTCAGAGTCATCTTTTATTGATTAGCACGGCATCGATTCGCTCTCACGTGGGGGGGCTCATCTTTCCGAAATCACGTCATTTTTCTTCTGACACTTCGAACTGATCTTACTGTGTCTGCGAAAGGGTGTATGTCTACGCGCACTATCAATTGGGGATAAGGAAAGATTATATAATGCTATATGCGGATTATATATATATATATACTATATATATATATAATAACTTATATTATATTATATATTATATCATATTATATTATATAATATATTATATATATATATATATACTACTATATATATATATTATATATATATATTATATTATATATAATATATATATATATATATTATATATATCAGAGACGATTTCTAAACTAAATTAACAATTGATAAAACAAAATAAATGTTATTTAAATGTAAGTGCATGAAGTATCAAATTAAAATATTAATAACTATCGTTAAATCTAAAATTCTAAAATACAGTAATTATATCAATAGAGAGATTCTAACCAATGAAACTCAAAAGATGTTCAAAAAAATTTCCCATTTCATTACATTTGATATTGATAACTGATTTGTGCCTAAAATCAAGAAAAATATCATACTCGGTGAAATATGTCAAAGTTGAAAATGTCGAGATTGGGTAATGGGTATACATCGGGTATACTACCCATTCTCTCAAACTTCGTGTCGCACAACATAGATACAAAGCCTAGTATAAGATCTTTAAAATTTAAAAACGAACAATGAACCCTCAGATATAATCTCGACATTTCCAATTTTTACATATTACACCGAGCTGGAAATTTTTATGGTTTGAGGCTGGATGAATCGCTCTTGATCAAAAATCACAAACCAATTATCAATATCAAATACAATGAAATGAGAAATTTATTGAGCATATCTTGAGATTCAATGATTAGAATATCTCTATTGATTTTAGGATTGTATTTTAGGATTTTAGATTTAACGATAGGTATTAATATTTTAATATACTGCACATATTTATATTTAAAAAAACATTTATTTTGTTTTATCATTTGTTAATTTATCAAGAACTCGTCTCTGATGATGATATATATATATATATATATATATATCTATATATAATATAGTTATATATAGCTCTCTGATAAATAATATATGAATATATATATATATAATATAATATATATATATATATATATTCTAGAATAAAAATAGAACAACAGCTGTTTTGAACTTTTTAATTTAATATTTCGCCGTGATATATATATATTAATATATATTATATATATATATATATATATATAGTATATATATATATATATATATACTATATATATATATATATAATATATATATTATATATAATTATATGATATAATAATATATAATATATATATATATATATACTATATAGTAAGTATACAGGGTGTTTACGAAATAGGGGGACAAATTTGGAGGATATTATCTTTGTACCATTACACAGTGTTTTTATCTTATATAAAGGACCTGATTAAAGTTCTCTTTAGTAGGTAAATGAAGTTAGGAGGTACAGATGATATGATGTAAATTTGGTGTTTATGTTCGTAGATGTGTTTACTTATTATACATTATTATTATTCTTATTATTAATTATTATTTATTCTTATTATTATTATTATTTTATTATTAATTTATTATTCATTATTATTATTTCTTATTATTATTATTATTATTATTAATTTTATTATTATTATTATTATTATTATTATTATTATTATTATATTTTATTATTATCATTTTATATTATTATCATTTATTATTTATTATTATTATTATATTAATTATTATTATTATTATATTATTATTTTATTACATGATAATCGTTATTTTTTTCATATAAAATTTAAATAAAAAAACTAAATAAATTTAAAAATTAAAAACATAATGATATTATTAAATATTTTATTATTAAATATTGCGTTTTAAATATTTTCCTAAAATAATGTGTCTCACCTGTGCTTACGAGGATTAAAATGAAGTATTATTAATGATTCGCGATTATTATTGTATTATTAAATTGTTATTGCTTGTATCGTTTCCCGAGTAATATTGCTCGGAACTATCACAATAGTTCCTAGTATTATTTCATCTATCTCTATAATAAAGGTGGTATCTATAATGCACCTTAGAAGTGTCCAATATGATAGAGACAGCGATATCTGTTCTATAGATAAGTTACTACCTTGAGCTTTGCAGAGTTTCGTAGCACCCGTCAAACTAAGGAAGAACATAAACCCAAGTATTAACGAGGATACACTGCTTGCCCTTTCTGAACTTCATTACCCTTATTATTATGTTACTTATTTATTATTATTATTATTATTATTGATTATATTTATTATTTATTATTATTTTTATTTATTATATTATCTATTATTATTTTATTATTATTATTATTATTATTTATTATTAATTTTATTATTATTATTTTTTATTCTTTAATATTATTTATTATTCTTGATTTATTATTATTATTATTATTATTATTATTTTATTATTATTATTATTATTATTTATTATTTTATTATTATTATTATATTATTTTATTAATATTATTATATTATTATTTTTTATTACTTTTATTATTATTTTAATTTCATCTATTATCATTTATTATTATTATTATTATTATTTATGTATTATTATTATTAATTATTAATTATTAATTATTATTATTATTATTATTATTATTATTAATTATTATTATTATTATTTTTATTATTATATTATTAATTATTATTATTATTATTATTATTATTATTATTATTATTATTATTATTATTATTATTATTATTATTATCATTATTAACAGAAGTTGTAGTTATAGTAGGCAGTATAAGCA
>JABUQX010058883.1:12500-15000 GCA_015478945.1 Trachelipus rathkii | reverse complement strand
TAATTATTATTATTAATTATTATTAATTGATTATTATTATTATTAGTTATGTATTCATGTTACTTCTTATTATACTGTTCTTTGTTATGTATTATTTCCTGTCTCCTATTCGTATTCTTACAATTATCATACCGTAATATTGACTTATCAGAGATAATGTATTGTTATTAGGCATTAAGGTATTGTTATTAGTGAATCATAAGGAGTATTATTATGATTCGCATAATTATTATTTGTATTATTGTTATTGCTTGTAATCCGTTTTTCCGAGGTAAGATATTGCTCGGATACTATCAAAATGATGTCCGTGAGTATTATTCATGGCCTATCTCTATAGATAAGGTGTACTCTATAAGCAACCTATAGAGTGTCCCAATGATAGAGACAGGCAATATCCTGTTTGATAGATAAGTTACTACCGTTACGTTTGCAGAGTTTCCGTAGCCGCAGAGCTCGTTACTCTACGAACAATAGAACAACCAATATTACAGTACTGACTCGTTGCGAGCTTTCTAAGCTCGATGTTACTTACAAATGAAGAAGCTTACCAGGTAACCTTTATTTAAGCACAAAACGTTTGCAAATGTACAAAGATAAGATCCTCCAGATTTGTTCGCCCTATTTCGTAAACAACTGTATTAATATAGTATTATATATATATGATATATATTATATTATATATATTAATATATAATATATATCTATATTATATTATATATATTATATATATTTAGTAGTATATATATATATACTATATATATGCTATATATATATATATTATTATATATATATATATATTCAGGTGAAATATTAAATTAAAAGTGTTCAAAAAGCTGTTGTTTCTATTTTATTCTAGAATATTCTTTCTTTAGAGAAAATCAATCTTGAAGCGATTGATACTTCTAGGAAATTGGAAAAGGTGTGCAAAGCTCATATTAAAATAGGTGATATAAAATTTCTATAATAATAATAATAATAATAATAATAATAATAATAATAATAATAATAATAATAATAATAATAATAATAATAATAATAATAATAATAATAATAATAATAATAATAAAATGAACATTTTTTAAAGACTATGGTAAGACATAAATTAGATTAGTAACAAATACGCATAAAAATAATAATTAAAGATTAAAATTAAAATTTAAAATTTATCCATAAAGCATTAATATAGTTAAAAGTTAAAACAATAAAAGCAAACATATATTACCTGTTTTATTGACAGTCTTGAAAAGAATGTAAAAAGGACTGTAAAAACAACCGTTTATTTATGCAATGGTATCAGAGTTAATTAATTGAGTAGCTAATTATTATTAAGGCATTTTTAAAACAGAATAAGTGGATAAAACAAAGTAAAATAATTAATACATTGGTGCCAAAGCTATAATAGACATAAAAATAAAACAATGGAGGAAATTAAAAAAGTTAAAACAGGTTAAACTTATATTTATTAATTGTATTGATAATTTAAATAATGGAAGAAATTAACACAAAAATTGCTTAAGATCCATTGGAATTAAAATCTGTTTTAGTATTTTGATTGTGTAAGCTCTCAAACACCCTCCTCCGATCGAGCAAATTTGACGCAGGGTATATTATTTTTAGGTTTTCTTTAGATATTCTGACTTTTCTTTTTATTGAATGGGCCCCCTAATAGCCGAATTCTCATGAGTAGTAAATGATCGGTTGGTTCTTTATGAAAGGTACAGATGTTTAGAAATCTTCAGCTGTAGTTGCAAGCCTGTCTGTCCTACATAACGGTCTTGGCAATCCGCACATAAATATGAATAAAATTGGTCTAGGAAGAAGACCTTGTTTTGCGAATTATTCATATCATATAGAAACCATGGTACTGAGCCCGAAGTGAACACGGATTCATACATATTTGATGAACATACTTTTTAAAATTTCTAAGATAGATATTAATTTTATCTTGAATTCTCAAAGTATGCGTAAGGATGTTACCTGACAAGTGACGAAGTTTAGTTGTGTCGTTCAGTAGTGAATAAAGTTTTTGAACATATGTTTCTTTATATTTAAGTAACTACTCCTTTTCCTTTATTCGGGCAGTAAATCACTATCGAGCTGTTACTCCTGAGGTCATTATATATATATATATATATATATTATATATATTATATATTATATATATATTATATATATATATATATATATATATATATATATATATATATATATATATATATATATATTATATTATTATATATTATATTATATATAGGGCACACTATCAAACTGAATGCGTTATATAAGCACGTATATATATATTATATATATAATATTCATCATAACCCACCTCTTTCCCTTATAAGCGACTGGGGGTAAGGTTGCGTCGCATGCACCGGAACAGAAAAGTAGTAGAAGAAATGACGCAAGTCGAAAAGAAAGCCCAGCCTTACCGTCCAATTTATACACTTAAATGAGAACTCGTCGCAGTCAGAATAATCCATCATTGTGTTAAATGGGA
>JABUQX010058883.1:0-7500 GCA_015478945.1 Trachelipus rathkii | reverse complement strand
ATAAAATGGCAAGTTTTTAGTATACACATATAATATCTAGAACACAAATTAATCATCACTATGTGTTGCAGTTGAAACTTCCATCCGAACCAGTCTATTATCTCGCCACTCATTTAATAGTGGATAAAAAGGAATCTACAGAACCCAACAGAATTCACAAGTAAATTCAATAACAGATTCACTGGATGAATTTCTACAGTCCGTAGTAATGAAGAAACACACGCAATACCAAAAGATGTTAGTGCAAATGATATAAAAACTATCACCAAGAAAAACGACTAAATACAAATGATGATCCTATCAGTTGGTGGAAAGTTGAGCAAAATGTTTACTCAAGCTTGAGTAAACTTGCAAGGAAATACTTGGCCTATCTATCCCCCAACTAGTTTTCCAAGTGAGAGAGTATTTAGCAATGCTGGGCTAATATATGATGATAAGAAAGACAGACTCTCAGCCAGAAAAGGCAGAAAAATTGATGCTTATCAAGCACAACCTTCCTATATTTGAATTTCAGTACTAGTGCAAAATTGTAAAATCTCTTTCATTAAGGGCGGGGGTTGGGAAAAGAGGTTGGTGGGGTGCATTTAAGTTAGGTCCCCGTCCCGCACCCTGGTAACACAATTATCTTAACCCTTTAAGTCCTAAGCGGTCACTGGTGACCGCTTTTCTGTGATTGATATTATTGGACAAAATTTATCGATTTTTGCAATTTTTTTTTTTATAAATCTACTAAAAGTATCGATTTATATCTATATAATATCTCATACTGCCAAAAATTTAGTCAGTATTCTTTCAGACATGGCGAGAAGTGGGTGTTGGACGCTCTCTCCTGAAAATTTGATTTTGTGCGTGAAATAGTAATTTTTATTCTTTATTTACTTATTATAAAAGTTTTTTTTACGTGTGTTTGTTCATATTGTTATGTAGGAAAAAGGTGAAAAAAGAAATATGTATTCTTGTATATTTTCGTAAAAATAAACCTATCGCTGCTCAAACGTACTTGAAAATCATGCGGTCACCGGTGACCGCTTCGGACTACGAGGCTACTAATTTTGCCAAACTCAAAAAAATTTTGATTTTTTTTATTTACTTTACTTAACGTTTATATATAATATATATACTATTATATATATTTATATATATAATATATATATATATATTATAATATATATTATATAAAAAAGTAATATATATATATATATTACGGTAAATATATATATTATATATAATATATATATTTATATATATTATATATATATAATATATATATATATTATATATATATATATATATATATTATATATATAATTATATATATATATAGTATAATAATATAATAAGTATATTATATTATATATATATTATATTTATAAAGGTCTAATTATATATATATATATATATATATATATATATATATAGTATATATATATATATATAATAAAGTATATATATATATTATATATATATATATATAAGACATATATTTACAGACAATGTGTATTTAACTTTTACATTCTGCAAGGACGCACGTAATACTTTTTGTGCTTGCGTTCCCCAATAATTTCATTACCAAGATATTTTTGATAAACTGGTTCTCGTCCCATCGCATTTTGGCAGGTGTTTTGAGGCAGAAGGGATGCATTTCTCTTTGCATTCAACTGTGGCCGAAATCGACCTAAAGAATCACATTCAAGATAAAAGATCTGAAAGAGAGATAGAAGGGATGCTAATGATGATTGAGTTGATAGAATACTGATTGTTGTTGCCATACGTTTAGGGTATCGAAACAAGTCGCGTACACCTATTATCAATTAACAAGGTATTGGCAACTCACACGATTAGCTGCCGGCAGTCGGGGATTAAAGCTAGGAAAACAAATATGTTGATATCGAGAGGCCATTTGTTGTACAGGGTACAGGAATACAACAAGTACATGGGCGGAGTTGATCTGGCGGATATGCTCATTGAGTTATACCGGATCAACTTCAAGTCCAGAAAATGGTACACTCGTATCTTTTATTATTTGTTGGACCTTAGCGTTGTCAATGCCTGGCTGTTATACCGGAGGGTCCATGTGAGCAAAGGTCTCCTCAAAAAGAACATGCCACTAGTCGATTTCAAAACGGACATAGCGCATGGGCTTATGAATTGTAGGAGTAGTGGCACCCCGTAAGGAAGACCTTCGAAAGCCGGGCCGGGGCCAAGAGCAATGGCAGAACGAGAAAACAGAGGTCAAAACAGAGAATATGCTCCCGCACAATCTGTTAGGCATGACAACCTTTCCCACTGGCCAGTGTTTACAGAGGGGAGGAAAACTTGCAAACTTTGCAAAAAGCTCAAGATGTCAGTCATTTGCAAAAAATGCAAAGTTCATCTTTGCCTCCTCCCTCGGCAACAAAATACCACATGCTTTGTTTCCAATATCAAAGCATTATGTCTAAGTCTTGTTTTACCCTTCTTCTCTACTATGCCTCTTCTAATATATTATATATATTATATATAATATATATATATATATATATATATATATATATATATATAGTATATAATATATATATATATAAATTATATATATATATATATATTATATAGTATATATATAACTATATATATTGAAAAAGAAATTATATACGGTATATTATTATATATAGAAAAAGAATATATATATATATATATATATATATATACTATATATATATTATATATATAGATATATATATATATATAATATATATATATATATATAGTATATATATATAATATATATATATAAATATATATATATTATTATATATATATTAGTATATATATATATAATTATATATATATATAATATACATTATTATATATATATATATATATATTATATATATATTATATATATATAAATAAATATATATATTATATATAATATAATATATATAATAATGATTTTATATTTTCATATTTTCATATGTTACAAATTATTTTTAGATATAAAAATTCAACAAAACATATTACATTTCTCTATTTATTTATACCTAATTTGCATGATTTAGTTAGAAATTTACAGTATAATAGCCAAATTATTGCTTGAGTCTTACAAAAAAAATATAAAAAATAAAAAAAAAAAAAATTTTAAAAAATTATTACTTCTTTAAGTCCGAACGGTCACCAGTGGACCGTTTTTATTTGCGCACCTAAAAAAATGTAATGTTTTTTTCAAAAAACAGTTCTAATGTTTATTAGGGTCACTATTCACCTTGAATTTTAGCAAGGAAATAATTTCGACATTTTTCATTAATTTCAGGACTTAACAAGGGTTAATTAGATTGTGGTTTTAAACTCGAAACTATATACTATATATATATAATATATGTATATTATATATATATATATATATATATATATATATATATATATATATATATATACTATATAATATATATATAATATATATATATATATATCAAACATCCGCATCCGGCGGCATTAGCGAAAAAATTGACATCTGCCTGCATCACTTAATACATATTAATATATATATATATATATTATATAATATATATATATATATCTATATATATATATATATATATAGATATATATATATATATATATATATATATATATATATATATATATATATATATATATATATATAATATATATATATATATATATTATATATATATTATATATATATGTTAATTGATAAAAGCTAAATAATATTCAAAGAGTTGAAGAGCAAAATTAAATTTGAGCTCTCGAACCGTTAATTTCATTTACAATGCTAAAACGAGTTTTTGAAGGCTTCACTATTATATATATATATATTATATATATAGTATATATATATATATATATATATACTATATATATAATATATATATATATATATATTATATATATATATAATATAATATAGTATAATATAATCTTGAGTGATTCTTCACTTACCTGGATTTGATCCCGGGCCCTCGCGAACGTTATGCCAAGCGTTTTACCACTCAACCACGACAAGAGCTAAAAAGATACGTGACTTAAACCTATGAAAAGAGTGCTCTATTCAATAGGAATTAAGGACCGCCTATGTCAGACAATACCTTCAGCCACGCATCTCGCTTGCACTCGGTCAAAGTAACATCAGGACCCATGTAAGGAGACATCTCTAGATCGGAGTATAATTTCGTATAGATGTAAATTACTGCCAATTAAACCACATTTCAATTTGTATAGATAAAATAACTCCTTGAGTGAATCTTCACTTACCAGGATTAGATCCCGGGCTCTCGCGAACGGTATGCCAAGCGTGTTACCACTCAACCACGACAAGCTAAAAAGATACGTGACTTAAACCTATGAAAGAGTGCTCTATTCAATAGGAATAAGGACCGCCTATGGCAGGACAGATACCTCAGCCACGCATTCTTCCGCTTGCACTACGGGTCAAAGGTAACACAGGACCAGTAAGGAGACCACTCTAGATCGGAGTATAATTTGTATGATGTAAATACTGCAATTAAACCGCAGTTCATTTTGTAGATAAAATAACTCCTTGAGTGAATCTTCACTTACCAGGATTAGATCCCGGGCCCTCGCGAACGGTATGCCAAGCGTTTTACCACTCAACCACGACAAGCTAGACACAAGATACGCGAGGGCCCGGGATCTAATCCTGGTAAGTGAAGATTCACTCAAGGAGTTATTTTATCTATACAAATTGAACTGCGGTTTAAATTGCAGTATTTACATCAATACAAATTATACTCCGATCTAGGTGGTCTCCTTACATGGGTCCTGTGTTACCTTTGACCCGAGTGCAAGCGGAGATGCGTGGCTGAGGTATCTGTCCTGACATAGGCGGTCCTTATTCCTATTGAATAGAGCACTCTTTCATAGGTTTAAGTCACGTATCTTTTTAGCTTGTCGTGGTTGAGTGGTAACACGCTCGGCATACCGTTCGCGAGGGCCCGGGATCTAATCCTGGTAAGTGAAGATTCACTCAAGGAGTTATTTTATCTATACAAATTGAACTGCGGTTTAATTGCAGTATTTACATCTATACAAATTATACTCCGATCTAGAGTGGTCTCGCTTACATGCGGTCCTGTGTTACCTTCTGACCCGATGTGCAAGCGGAGGTATGCGTGGCTGATGGTATTGTTCCTGACATAGGCGGTCCTTATTCCTATTGAATAGAGCACTCTTTCTTCATAGGTTTAAGTCACTATCTTTTTAGCTTGTCGTGACGTGAGTCGGTAAACACGCTCGAGCATTACCGTTCGCGCGAGGCCCGGATCTAGATCCTTGGTTAATGTTGAGATTTCACCAAGGAGGTTATTTTATCTATACAAAATTGAACTGCGGTTTAATTGCAGTATTTAAATCTATATACAATTTATACTCCGATCTAGAGTGGTCTCCTTACATGGGTCCTGTGTTACTTTGACCCGATGTGCAAGCGAATGCGTGGCTGAGGTATCTGTCCTGACATAGGCGGTCCTTATTCCTATTGAATAGAGCACTCTTTCAGTATCTTTTTAGCTTGTCGTGGTTGAGTGGTAACACGCTCGGCATACCGTTCGCGAGGGCCCGGGATCTAATCCTGGTAAGTGAAGATTCACTCAAGGAGTTATTTTATCTATACAAATTGAACTGTGGTTTAATTGCAGTATTTACATCTATAAAAATTATACTCCGATCTAGAGTGGTCTCCTTACATGGGTCCTGTGTTACCTTTGACCCGAGTGCAAGCGGAGATGCGTGGCTGAGGTATCTGTCCTGACATAGGCGGTCCTTATTCCTATTGAATAGAGCACTCTTTCATTTTGGTTTAAGTCACGTTATCTTTTTTAGCTGTCGTTCGTTGGAGTGGGTAACACGCTCGGCATACGTTTCGCGGAGGCGCCCGCCGGATCTAATCCTGGCTAAGTGATAGATTCCTCAATGGAGCATTTTATCTATACAAATTTGAACTGCGTTTAATGCGTATTTACATCTAATTCAAATTATACTCCGCATCTAGGTGCGGTCTCCTTACATGGGTCCTGTGTTACCTTTACCGAGTGCAAGCGGAGATGCGTGGCTGAGGTATCTGTCCTGACATAGGCGGTCCTTATTCCCTATGAATAGACCTCATTTAAATAATAGGTTAAGTCACGTATCTTTCTTAGCTTTGTCGTGGTGAGTGTAACACGCTCGGCATTACCGTTCGCCGCTGATGGGCCCGGGATCTAATCCTGGTAAGTGAAGATTCACTCAAGGAGTTATTTTATCTATACAAATTTAACTGCGGTTTAATTGCAGTATTTACATCTATTATATATATATATATATAATATATATTTAATATATAATATATATATATATAATTATATATATTATATATATTATATAATATATATATTATATAAAAACAAAAGTCTATTTATTGACCTTTTTTACGGTACTCGTTACCCAAAAAAAATAGTACAGGATCTCTATGGACCATAAATAGATATTCTAGTTTAGGGATTTGTTAATTTAGGTTAGTTATATATACAAATATAGTAATATATATATATTATATATATTATATATATATATAATGATTATATATATATAATATATAATATATAATAGTCACTACTATATCCAATAATCTATACTTTAAGAGACTACTAATTATCAGTCTTACCAATACTTTATTTCGAAACACAATGACTGAGTATATAAATAATACTCAAAAAAAAGTGTCATCAGAAGAGATCCAAGGTGATATATACTACAGTCTTTCACTCGTACTTCTAACCTATCAAAACACTTGAGATAAGAAACACGGAAAACTTTGAATGAATATTTAATCTATTAATAATATATAACAATTGTACTAGTAAGGAAATCTATAATACTTGGGATGACCATATGGATATGTACATATTTGGACAATTTATTTTAGTGTTTATTGCTAGTAACTTTATAATTAACATTCACTTTATTGTTGTACCACAAAGATGATTATATAACCTTGCCATATACCGAGACTGTACTATAAACTGAAATCAAATACAATATACTTTTTCCAGTTTGTCATAATCAAAAATTTTGAAGAGCCTAAATTATATATAATAACCCTACTTATCTTATATAATTTTTACAGACATCCATATAAGAATGTAACACTTTAAAATCTTGCTTATTTATAAACTACTGTAGGCTAGCCAAACACCATAAGCAAATGTATTCTGCATTAGTGGGCAAATCCAGCCATGACGGTTGTAACCAGTATATAGTAGCCGGAAGTCCTAATATGCCGCACTCGATATTAATCTCATTGAGCTCCCCTAAGGCCCATCATAGCCTTGACCTCATGCATTTTCTAATTTAATGTTTTGTTATCTAGGAGGTACCTGTAAGTATTTGGTTTTTCAATAGTTTTCGGCATGGTGGTTAGCGTCATAACCTCCTATCAATGTTCTTAATAAAACCCAAGCACTCCAACACTCAACACACCATTATAATCTCTTTCCTTCATCTCCC